>JAJMCO010000055.1:0-61650 GCA_030573015.1 Metschnikowia peoriensis | reverse complement strand
ACTATTTGCAAGTGCTTTCGCTTGGTTTGCCTGGCTTCATTGTTTTTGAAAACTTGAAGCATTTTTTGCAGTCGCAAGGAATATTCCATGCTTCTACCTACGTGCTCCTTTTCTGTGCTCCGCTTAATGCCTTCTTGAACTATCTTTTGGTGTGGGATAAACGCGTGGGTCTTGGTTTTATTGGCGCCCCACTTTCGGTGGTCATCACAAACTGGCTCATGTGTTTTATGCTCTTGGCATACACAATGTACGTTAATGGGTACCAATGTTTGCCTCGTGAACGGTTATTTGATGCCACATATTTCCGCAACTGGTCCAAAATCATCAACTTGTCTGTGCCCGGAGTTTTGATGGTGGAGGCCGAGTGGCTTGCATTTGAAATCATCACATTCACTGCCTCTACTTTTGGCACTGAGGTTCTTGCAGCACAATCGATTGTATCCACAACATGTGTGCTTCTTTACCAGATCCCGTTTGCGTTATCGATTGCGTCCTCCACTAGAATTGCATGGTTTATTGGTGCCGCCTCGAAAAAAGCTGCTGTCACTGCAACAAAGGCATCCATGATCAGTGCACTTTTCTTGGGTACATGCAATGCCGTAATTCTCTTTGTATTCAGAAACTTCTTTGCCTCTTTGTACACTAGTGACGAACAAGTGTTGAAGATTGCCAGCACGGTGTTGATCATTGGAGCAATCTACCAAATCAATGACTTCTTGGCCTGCGTTTCTGGAGGCATTTTGCGGGGCCAGGGAAGACAAAAGATCGGTGGAATTCTTAACTTGGTCTCGTATTATTTGATTGCGTTGCCATTTGCGTTTTTGTTTGCCTTTTACTTCAAATTGGAACTCGTTGGTTTGTGGCTTGGAATGATTATTGCCTTATTTTTCGTATCGGCCTCTCAGTCCTACTTTGTGTTTGTTAGTGACTGGGACCATATTATCAAAGAATGTATCAATGAGGGAATTCTTGAGGAGGGAAACCTTCATATTGATGCCCACTCAACGGTTCCAGCTATGCTGTCAAACCACCTTGTTTAGAAAAAAAAAAACAAAATCTGATAAGGGCTTGTGCTGCATATCAATTTACATCAAACACAAAACCGACGCGGTTTACAATGATTTACATAGCAGATTTTAGAAATATAGATCCAACCAATTTAGGCGCCGTAACAAATGAGAGATTCTCGGGGAAATGAAAACCACTGGTTCTTCTGCCACTACTTGAAAAATCATTGAGAGCTCATTGCGAGGCTCATCACAAAGCTTATTACGAGGTTTAATACGAGCAGCACCCCAACGCCCAACGCCCAACGGCAGCCGCGTGCATGCCTTTAAGATCGTACGATAAAAAGGGTCGAGGGATTTTTTGGACCCTTTCCTCAAACTCTTTGATTTCTTCAACAGAATGCAGGACATTTCATTCAGCTATCAATCTACCCCTAATTGAGTATATGAGCATATAACTTATGTGGCTTGAAAACATCCCTCATCCGACATGCCCGTTTGGGACTTCTCGAAAACAAAACTGTGTAACGGCTTTCCTGTTAGAGCATTTCTGCGAAAACAATTTGCGCAGATTTTTCAATGCAACCGCGAGGACGGTTCCGTTCCGGATGAAAATTACGAACATTGAATTTCTATTTTTTTTTTTGTTTATTTGTTATTTCGTCTTTCACATCATTTGCTTTCTTTTACCGCGGTAAAATTATCGGCTCATGCCTCAACATTGACGAGCCGCACAAAAAGCAAAACTTCTTAAGTGAATTAGGTCATTCATTGGTCATGAGGCAAAAAAAAGAAAAGAGAACAAAAGTATTTAGAGCATTATGCTTCAGTTCAAATAAAAAATAACAAAAAAGAAGGGTAACTTGAATCTGCAGCAAAAAAAAATGGTCCGCTGCTTTTGCATGAGCCAACAATCAATTGTTGATTGTGGTGGACCTTCCGGAATTGCCGATTGAGTAATCTTTTTTTCTTCGTCGTGTGCATGCACAAATGCACAGTGCACACATACTTTGCAGGCAAAATATGCACGGCTGTTGACTAGAATACAACAAGCAACCATTCGCCCCTATTGTTGGGAGTCATTTGACAATGAAACCGGGAATGTAAACAGAAAAAAGAAATAAAAAAGAATAAGAATAAGAATGACATAGATAAAAAAGAAAACCGTTGGCTGGACTCATAGTTTTTTTATCTTCAATACATCATTTCACATTTTTGTTTTTTTGCATGGTGACAAGAAAAAGAGTCTCAGCAGAATGAAAGAACGGATACGTCACCAAAGATGCACGGCCATAATTCATCACGAGGCTTGCGGACGACCAACCAATAGAGTTACGCACGTGCTCGCCTTCACTGGCCTGCACGTTCCGTTTTCGGTTGTCCTCGCTTGCGCGAGTTGACCACGCGCAGCGCAAGGCGGGAAAGGTTATCTCGAGCAGCGCAGCAGTGCAGGAACCGACATGATTCAACCACTTACTCAGTTTTTCACTCTGCATGCAGCCGACAATGAAAACAATTCTTGTAAGGCTATGTTCGCCTGTTAAGAAAAATAAGAAGTTATATGGATAAAGTATCTCCGCCAGGGTCCCCAGCTTTTTTAGATTTTTTAGTCCACTCGTCTAACCACCGTCTATCCTAATATCCGCTGCCAAAGGAGGCTGCCACTAAACCATTCTTCATTTAGACTTCGGAATAGCCACAAGTTTCTGCTGATACTTAGTTTTCATCTTTGGTTCTTGCTACCTGTTGTCTCCCCCACTCTCGCTCAGCTTTAAACTATTGATTTTGTCCAATGTCAAAGCCCATTTATCAGACCTATCATGGAGAAACAACCGTGATACATCAGTACCAGTACCCAGCGGCTCTATACCAGTCAGAGGTCTACTCACATGCTGCTCAGGTAGACGAATATATGGAGGATATCTCTGAAGCCATGCAAGAAATTCTTGTAGAGGCCAGGCCGAATCTCCGGCTTCTTGCTAATCAGCCATATCTCACACCAGCCTCTCGTTTACGGCTAGTGGATTTTGGGCTCAAAATGCTGGTGCGCTTAAAAGTGCTTCCGTTTGTGTTTTGCAGGGCTGTGCGGCTTTTTGATCGCTATTGTCTGAAACGCATCATGCTCGCCGACCAAGGGCAGTTGGTGATGGCCACATGTCTTTGGATAGCTTCAAAAGTGCATGGCGGAAACTGCCATTTTGCCAATATGCACCATGACCGCCGTGACACCAAAGCACGCACTATTCTGGACTTGGGTTATGGATGTGGAGGCCGTCTTAATGGGCCCACGCAACGGTTCAGGCAACCACGAGTCGTGGAGTTGATACGTTTATGTGGATCACGTTGCCAGTACACGCCCCGCATGTTCAATCAAATGGAGCTTTATATAATGTCTTCTTTGGACTGGAATCTCACAGAGCCCGGAGTCGATGATTATTTGATTTCTCTGGATGAGCTCAATGTGACTCATCATCATGCTGATTCAAGGCATCGGCCTGAGGCGTATGAGTTTTGGCGCATGAAGCAATTTGTGGCATATGCTGCATGTTTTCTGTATGAGATGGTGGGATACGACGCTATCCAGCTTGCTAAAGCCACAGTTGATCTCATCAATCAAACGTTCCGCCTTTCGATCCACGACCGCCGCTTCCAAGCCCCTAATTCATGTATCAACACAAGCGACTCTTGCCCAGATTATGCTGCTTATAACGCACTTCGCAGGAGTTTGGTGGAGGCTGTTGTAAGAGCCCCGGTATTTCTTTTGGACTTTTTCGGTGATAAAGGCCCACAATATCTCTTTTATCTTTTGACAGAAGCAGGCTCTTCTGTGTCATTAAAAATGCCCCGTGCTCTTCCACCGTCCAACTCTTCACCGACGATTACCGCCACTACCACCGCCAATACGTCTTCGCTGCTGTCGTCAGATAGTCCTGCAACCCCAAGAGACTATACTTATGAGCACGTGACTGAGGTGGCCCGCTCAGTAAAACGCATAGATCAAGGTGATCTCATGTACCCTCGTGTATGGCGGCGTAATTTAGCCGGCTTGCTCACGCCCACCATTAGTGCTGCAAATGTGCATAGCCATCAGTACCCCACCCTCCATCTGCAGCATCTGCTTCATCTGCATCAGCAGTCTGTACCATATGTGAAACCTAATGACAGTCAAGCCAGCGTGCCTTCATCGAATTCTTCAAAAGAAAGCGACATTTTTGAACACGAACGGCACCGGTTTGGGGTTTTGACACCCGTTACCGATGACTCCGATTGCAAGGACCGCAAGAGCAGTTTTGTGGACGCCAGCGTCTCGGCAATACGGAAGTTTCTATGATCCCCGGGTGCTGTAACATTCTCTTTAATTTCTACCTTAATATCGTTTTACTTACTAATTGTGCATTTTAATAGATTCATCAAGATAATTCAAAAGCCTCGTATTTGAAAGTCATGCTACACTAGATACTTCGACTGTCGAGAAACCGGTGGGGCTTTCGCTACCAAACTTGCTATTTTTTTTCCATTTTGGACTTTCCACCTTTTCAACTAGATTGGTTTTGACTCTTCACATTTGATTGGACTTTGGGACACTAAGCATGCTTAATTTTTAAAAACAAAATCTATGGAATTCGGAAAACACTTGGCATTCTCCTAAAACGTGTTGCATTCGACAGCGATAATCACACTGTTCTACCTAAGTACATGATAAATTGTTTCTGGGCCTCAATCTCATTAAAGTTGAGTTTTCACCATAGTAAAGATCCCCATTCCAAATTTTAACTTGGAAGATTGAAAGATAGCCATAGTATGTTATTAATTATCAATACGGACCATAGAAAATGTGTCCGTTCGAGATAAGGATATTACATAATTGTGTGTCTCAGACTACAAACGTGTTGGTATATACACGACTCAAAGATGCCGTCAGTGAAAATGTGGTGATAAGTCATTAAACGATCCAGCAGAGGCTTTGACTTTTCTAGTCAGCTTGAAGACATAGTTTAGACATCAAAACTATCAGTCACGTGATAATCATACCAAGTCTTGAACATATATTACTATAGGTGCCCTCAAACACTTCGCCGCGAATTTTTTTTTTTTTTTATTGATCGGTGGAGAAGAAAAAATGTGTCTATTTATAGACGCGACCATTCGTCACGAAAACGTCGTTTTGCGCCAAATCCAAGTTGATGAACACGGCACTCTTGATTCATGAAGTTCCTAGAAATTTGTGACGTTCCTATTACTTGTGATTCAGAGACACAAAAAGAAAATCATATCAAGCTCAATATATAAACTTCTACAGCAAAATCAAAAGTTTCAATTGCTGCGCCAAGTCTGAATTTCTGAGCACTCTGGGCTCTCAGCCTTGGCGCTCAGTGCACGTGACCAGATGCCGTGGTGAGACAAAAAAAGAAGTCACTAAAGAAGATTCCCAAACACAAAGACAATTTTTTCAGGAATAAAAGTCAACAACAAAAAACCAAAACTTATATGATTTGGGGTATTTTTCAAAAAAAGAGAAGGTCCTTCTCACGTGTTTTTACTCTTGATCTAAACTTTTGTTTCCCCCTTTTGAAAATAAAAGAAGCACAGCACAGCCTTTTCGATTTTCGCGTTTTCCTGTATATAGTGTCTTCAGAAGCAAAGCTTATGCGTGCACCGCGGCGCTCCATTTTTTATACAATTTCCCCATTATTTTTTTTTTTAGACAGCGCTTGATTCGGGTGTTTCTTATTAGACATTTTTCCTTTCGCTTAAGGCTCGATTTGTAGCAAGTAATTAAAAAAATCACAAACGCAACACGCACGCCTACTCAGTTTAGGCTCCAATTTCGACATTCGCTTTTGTGCTCATTTGTTTCGGCGCTTAAGTAGCATTTTCAGTTTCTAGGGCGTACATCAGAATTTGAGGTCCGCACGCAAGAATCCAAACCTTAGGAACCTCCTTGCATAACCCCGCCGACTATTCGAGAAGAGCAAAGGTAAAACAAAGAGATTTCCCAAGAAGCAAAAAAGACTTGAGGAACATCAAGTTTTGAAACAATCTTAATAGCACAAAATGATATATTCCCTCCCTCTTTTTGGGGCGTTGCTTCTATTGCTACAACTGGTGTTTGCTGCGCCTAACATGGAGGAATTGGAAGGTACATGGTCCTCCAAATCCAACTCTGTTTTCACCGGCCCAGGGTTTTATGATCCTGCTGATGAGCTTTTAATCGAGCCCGCTCTTCCTGGAATCTCCTATTCCTTCACCAGTGACGGCCACTATGAAGAGGCACTCTACCGCATCACTTCAAACTCCAAAAATCACTCGTGTGCGATCGCGTCAATCACATATCAGCACGGCAAATACGAGCTTTTATCTAATGGCAGCTTGGTCCTCACGCCAATTGCCGTGGATGGAAGACAGCTTTTGAGCGACCCCTGCGGATTGTCATCTTCTCACGCACAGTACACGCGGTACGTGCAGCCCACCTGGTTCCAAAAATACCAAGTGTCTGTGTCGCCATACTATGGCCGTTATATGCTTCAGATCTATCAGTTCGATGGCTCGCCCATGCAACCTTTGTATTTGGCCTACAAGCCACCTATGATGTTGCCAACCTACGCATTGAACCCCACCGACAAGGCTTCTGAGACATCGTCCTCCTTGCGCAAGCGGATCAAGAGATCCTTGGAAAACCTGTACAGAACGAATGCTGTGCGTGACTTCTCCGGCTCAAAGCTTGATACCTTCTGGTGGGTAGCTGTTGGTGCATTGGGTGTCTCTTCGGCAGCCTACGTTCTTCGCGGTTAAGCCCTCGCTTAGCTAAGCTTCGGCATCCACCCAGGGCGGTATTCCCGGGTGTATAAACTTCTTGGGCAGGCTATGTGGTAGTTGGGTTGAAGGAGGTGGACTTGCTTGTGTTTGAGATGTGGCTCACTTTCCATCGTCATCTATCAGAGCGCTGTCATCCTCTGTTCATATTTCTTTAGATCAACATCTTTTTTTTTTCTCTTAATTTATTTTCTTCTGCATAGATGAATCACTAACAATTACACATTGATTGCCATTGTAGGAAATCTCCACCCAGCTTCAGCAGCGTGGCCCTAGTTTATTCTATGATTTACAAACTTTTAGCACTTGGATAAGTAATTTTTCTCTCGGTAGACTCTTTTGCTATCAAATTTGGGTGTACTTTTTTTTATTTTTTGTTCTATTTCTATGGCTGAAGTATTTATGTTTCTGGGATTAGCTATAATAAAAAAAACACTTATTATACTTATATATAGTTATAGATTGAGAAGCAAGGCATCGTCCCCACGGTTTCTATTGCAAATTAATCTTGGCGTTTCAGATGTACCCCTCAGCTTTTGAAGAATATTCTCCTTGCTTTTTTAAAAGGTGCTGAGTCGTTTTGTACTTAAATTTTCACCCTTTTTCTTACATTATTACAAACCGGGAGAACTCTCTCTCAGGTCGGTAGAAAGCAGTTCCACATTCAACAACGAGATAACCAGTACTTTTTTACTGTCTTGCGTGATTTTATTTGTGGGCTTCAAAGATCCTAAATCTGAAGAAAAACTCAACATTTGCTCAGATTTCTTGGACTTCGTATCAATGAAAGATGATTCTAAACCATAGCTTCCATAAACGGTTGATGTCTTTTGAGTGCTGGACTTGAAATCGTCAATTGACGCAATACTTTGAAATTCTTCTTGGAAATTCAATGACTGATCACTTAAAGCTCGGGTTTTCTCCAAACATTCCTTTGTAGCCCCGAAAACGTACTTAAGTCGGGAAATTTCTCTCCTTTCCGGAACTTTACTGGAACCGGTAGTACTGTTTATGTCGGAGTCTGTATTTAGAAACATTGACCGTCTTTTCTCACTTTCTTGATTGAAATTTTGAGAAAAAACTGAATCTTTCCCAGAATCGTACATGTCTTGGCTCATCAAAACAGATTTCTTGCCCCGAAATTGGCCTTTCGAACCGTTCCGTGGTTTATATACATTGGGCACTTTGCTGCGGGTTCTCAGGGCACATGCTTCTTTGTTTGACTTGTTAGATGATGGCATTTGTTCATGAAAAAGAAAGAGAAAATAGAGAAAACCAAAATTGTGATAGAGGTAAAACCCTGGATAACTATAAGAAAAAACAAAATTGGAAGTTTTCGCCTATTGGTCAGACTCACGTATTATCGTTTTTTCCGAAATAGACACTGTTGAACATAATTTATATAATGCTCTGGGCAAACAATGGGGACCATATAACAATAGTATACATATTTGTATGTGTAGAGCACGACCATATCAAAAGCTAGCAATCTGTGGGCTTTTTTTTTTTTTTTTTTTCGTTTTACAAACTCCTTGAGAGGTAAAGTTCCCCGTTGTATAGTTAGCCTCTAGAAATGAGGCTCCTTAAATTACCTAACCCTTTTGCTTCAACTAACAGGACCAGGTCCAGTTAATATTTTAATATCTTTTTAAGGAAATATGTAAATCACTAATAATAGCTTGAAATCAGAAATAGATGAAAAAGAAGGAAAAAATAAAGAAATAAAGATCAATAATAACAATAATAATCTCCTCAAACAGGTTTCCGGGCCACCAATTAAAGTCTGCACTGTGTGCACTCCTGTCAATAAGACCCAGTCTTCACTCACTGAAACAGAAGGACAAAGAAGGATTTAGAGAATAAAAGAGACCCTCTGTATTCTATTACAAGCAAACAGGGAAAAGAAGTATAAAGATAAAAATTCACATACATGGCCCACGTCCAGAAGATGCTACCCAGTTTTTTTTTTGGAGATAAGCCCAGCGTGACCTGCATAGCCCGTGGCTCCACAGTAAGCGGACGGCCGCGCTCTTTTATCTATACTCTCTCCATAGTTAAGCACCAGTTGTAAGCAGTCTTCTTTCGGTATTCTTCTCTGAACCCCAGAAAATTTCCAGCAAAACGGTAATTCAAGGTTGAGCGAAAACCATATTTGAAAGTTTAATTGGAAAAGAAATAAGAGAAAGAAAAAGAAAAAGAGAAGAAGGCGCATTGATTCAAAAGCTCTTACTCATACATAAGCTCAAGTCGCCACCAGAGAGTTTTCTTGTTTTAACAGGAGGCACCGAAATCATTAATCACAGGGAGACAAAAAGTACACATCAAATTCATCGATAATGTCGTGGTTTGGCACTGATCCTGCAGCAGAGCTCGATGTGAAAATCGAGGAGGCCACGTCCGAATCCATTCCCAATGGAGAAATGGATATGGCCGTAGCAATGGAAATCACCGACGTTATCCGGAGCAAAAAAGTGCCGCCGAAACAAGCCATGCGTGGATTGAAGAAACGCTTGACCAAAGTATATGCAAACCCCAACACGTTGGCGGCAGTTTTGAAACTTTCGGATGTATGTGTGAAAAACGGAGGCTCGCATTTTTTGAGCGAAATCAACTCAAAAGAGTTTATTGATTATCTTGTCGAGTATATCTTCAAGGTCCACTACGACGTGAAAAATTATACTGTGTACCTGTCGGAAGCCAAATACGCTATCGGCACCCAGATCTTAAAACTCGTGAAAGAATGGTCTTTATATGTACCGGGAAATACCCCAGGTAATTTCTTGGCCAAGGCGTTTTCAAGCTTACACAATCAGGGATACGAATTTCCTGCAGTGGACGCCCCTCTTTTGGAAAACGCCCTGAATTTCGTGGACTCTGCCACCCCGCCCGATTGGATCGATGGACGTGAATGTATGATCTGTTACACTCCATTTTCCGTCATGAACAGGAAACATCATTGTCGAGCATGTGGCGGGGTTTTTTGTCAAACGCACTCCTCCAAAAACCTCTCCTTGGTTTCGTTGGGCATTATGGAACCCGTGCGTGTGTGTGACGACTGTTACCAGATTCATAAAAACGCAGCAGGTAGAGGCGATAAATCAAACGCACCAGAACCGGCACAACGCGGAGGAATTTCTGCAGTTGACCAGGATGAAGACGAAGAATTGAAACGAGCCATCGAGTTAAGTTTGCAAGAAACTGGCGTGCAGGCGTCATTTGGTGGTTCTGAACGGCCGCCAAATCCACCACCAGGTCACGTGACTCTGACCCTGGCACTGGCACTGGCACTGGCAGACAATAATGAAGATGAGCTGGACGAGGAAATGAAGGCCGCCATTGCCGCTAGTTTGGCTGAGTTCCAGCAGAAAAATGGCGCTGCACGTGACCCCGCCGGATCTCTGCAGCCTTCAAATCCGGTATTTTCCGCTCCTGAACCTGATCCTGAACTGGATTTTTACCTGAATATCATGCCTTTCAATGCGGGCGCTTATCTGAGCCAGGGCCCGTCAGTTTCTGCTCCTCCTACTACTGGATACCAATCTCTGGCGCCAACTGGCGGTGAAAATGTGCCGCCTTTTTATCAGCAAAACACTCTGCTTCAGCCCCAGCATACACAGAATCAAATGGCGCCTCCACAACGTCGGCCAGTTGAAGACTTGACCGCGCAAGAAGAAGAGGATATTACGTTATTTGTGCAGCTTATGGGCAATACAAAAAACGACCCGGCAAAACAGGCGAATATTCTTTATGACCAGAAATTGGGAGAGTTACATAGCAGAGTTGTGCGGCTCAAGCCGAAGTTGAACCGTGCGCTTCGGGCGTCGATTGAAAAGTACGAGTTTTTTTTGGAAATGAACAACAAAATCAATTCCATCACTCGCTTATATGATCAGTTCTTGGACCACAAGCTCAACATGGCATATAATAGGCACGCCATTTCTCTGCCGCAACAACCACAAGCCTCCGGTTATGGACAGCAGCAATTTTTTGTTCAAAGAACGAATCCGGAGTTTCAACATCAACTTCATCAACTTCCTTATCAAGCTACGGGGCCTCTGGGCGTTGACGTTGGCGTTGATGTTGAAAATCGTGCACCGCCTAATCCGGTCCCAGAGGAGCATTACAGACCAGCGCCACAAAGAATTGAAAGTCAGTTTCAAAGTCCTCAAAAAACAGGATCTCTGCCTACAAATACGGGTTCTGTATCCCAGCAATATACTGGCACTAGAATCTCAGAAGCACCAGTGGTTTCTCTGCAGTCAATCCAGCACGCAGCTCCTACAACCCCTAAAAGAAGGGAATCCTCTGCACCTTACCCAGCGGGAAATGATGGGTTCGAGCACAATATGGGTGAGGCAAGCTACACTAGAAATAGAGATAACAAAATTCCTGCCTATCCGCAGGTCCCCTCGAGCCCACCCAGCGACGGATTAAGTGATGCTGAAAGTGATGCTGAGAGCGTGGCTAGCCGGTATCCTGCTTTAGAAGATAAGTATAGTGCCGAGAATTTGCTGGACGAAGGGGCGAAAGCACATGCCTCTGCGCGGTTCCCGCTGTTGAATGACCTCGATCTTCCCAAATTGGATGACGAGCCCCTTGCGGGATTAAAAAAAGTGTCAACAAATGACTCAAGGAAATTTCGGGCGGAGCCCGAGCCGCTCATTGAGTTATGAGCCAGTAGTGCATGAAGGACCTTGGATCTGAGACACGTGAAAGCTGGGGAATCAACCTTATAGGAGAGACGGAGAATCACGAAATGTTTATTGAATTTTTGTTACGGGGTAAATTTTTTCTTGGTTTTTGTTTTACATGAAAGCAAGATATCTTCGAGCGAAAAAGAAACAAAAAAAAATTTAGAAAAAAAATCGATGAAAAAATCACTCACTCACAGGAATGATTCCCCGACCATTGCCCCTCCGAGAATTTGAAGGTTGCGCTTCTTGCGGCACGCACGGCTTATCTGCAAACTGCGGTATTTAAGTGCAAAAAAAAAAAAAAAACGAAAAATTCAAAATCTTTTTGCTAAATTCCTCGATATATTTCTTGCCGAGAATCCCCTTTTTCCCATTACGAGAGCTGCCGCTTGAAGTTCATCAGTCATTTTACTCACAAGCCCAGTGAGTATTAGAGAAAGGATCCGCCCTTATTTGCACAGAAATCGACCCATCGTTGCGTTGCTTGTGACTCACAGCAAACCAGCCTCCGAAAGAACTTATAGCCTCTTTTGATAAATTAAATACTTTTTTTTTTTCTTTTGTCTTTCATTTCTCTTTTTGTGATTCCCATAGAGAAGAAAAAAAAGTATGGCACCTTCCGTTGAAGTTTTGAGTACTGCAGGCCCCGAATTGATTGTGGACCATGTATACAAAAACCCAGTTGATACGCTTTCTGGAGACTTTCAGCCCGTCGAAAATGATGAGAAATCTGCAGCTTTGGTAGAAAAAACATTGCTTGCGCAAGTAGACCAAGTGAATCTTGAATCTTGTGATGCAGGAGAAGAAGATTCGTTTTTCGTGGCCGATTTGGGCCAAGTTGCTCGGTCTTATCGGCTCTGGCAAGAAAAATTGCCCCAAGTGCATGCCCATTATGCCATCAAATGTAACACCGACGAGATGGTGATCAAGTTGTTGGGCTCCATGGGTGCCAATTTCGATTGTGCGTCGAAAAACGAGATCGATACCGTTTTGCGTCTTGGTTTTGATGCTGACCGGATTGTTTATGCAAACCCATGCAAGACAAACTCGTTTATTCGCCATGCTAAAAACGCCAATGTCAATTTGACCACGGTGGATAACAAGCAGGAGCTTTACAAGTTGCACAAATTTCACCCCGAGTGCAAAGTGTTGATTCGGATTGCCACTGATGATGAGTCTGCACAATGTAGATTGTCAACCAAATTCGGATGTTCTTTGGACACAGCATTGCACGAGTTGTTGCCTGCGTGTAAGGAGTTGGGCATCGCTGCTGTTGGTGTTGCGTTCCACGTGGGATCCGGTGCGAAGGATTTCAACTCGATCCATCAAGCCGTGAAACAGGCCCGTGTGATTTTCGACGAGGCCCAACGTTTGGATATGCAGCCAATGACGGTTTTGGATATTGGTGGTGGTTTTGAGCGTGAGTCGTTTGAAGAATCCTCGAGTATGGTGCAATATTCGTTGCAGAAATACTTCCCTGCAGAGTACGTGGAGCAAAATGGGATCCGTTTCATTGCTGAGCCGGGCCGGTTTATGGTGGCAAATGCCTTCACGTTGGCCACGCACGTGATTGCCCGTAGAGACTTGGCTTCAGGTGCTGATGGTATGGAGGCGATGATTTACATCAACGACGGTGTTTACGGTAACTTGAACTGTATTCTCTTTGACCACCAACACCCAGTGGCCAGAGTGTTGAAGACTCAGGGCCAGGCTTCTAAAGGGTCGAAAATCACCGATGAGTACGTGTTTCTGATCTGGGGACCTACGTGTGATGGATTGGACTGCGTATCGCCCCGGGCCGTTTTATCGGCAAATGTCCAGGTGGGCGACTGGCTTTACTTCCCAAACTTGGGGGCATATACGTCTGCGGCAACCACCTCTTTCAATGGGTTGGGTGGCCGTGCGCTTGTCAAGTACGTGTCTAGCGAATGAGGGCCTGATGAACTTCAGTAGCCTTGCTAAATAATTGAAATAGTTTAAGAAAAATTATAGATTAATCACTTTCACTGTAGATATATGTATATATATATATATATATTCTTTTGCTTATTTTGTTTTGTTTTGTTTTTCTCAAGATCAAATCTCTTATTATTAAGGATGGAGATAGTTCATTACTCCAACAACGAAGAAGTGTAAAGGGCTGTGTGTAGATGAAGAGCGTTTTTATGTATTAATCATTTTTTCAAAGCTGCTGAGCACTCATCGAATATATGATAAGATTATGAATTTTTATGTTGAAAATTTTAAGATTATTCACATAATTTGGTTTTTGTAAAAGGTCACCTCCAGGAAGATATCAATAAAAAAGAGATAGAAAGTTGCAGAGAGAAAGCTTAAACATTTATACATATGCACATGTTTCATAAGAGGAATGCCATGTAAGATTTACGCCAAATAAGATTTTTAGATTCTCTTAAAACAGACGTGAATGTCTTTCTAGCTAAAAGTTGGTTTCATTGTTGCTTAATCTTTTTTTTTTTCTTTTCTTTTCTTTTTTTGTCTTTTGGTATGTGAAGTGGATTGCTATAAATATAAGCCCCGGCTAATTTGGTACCACACCATATTGCGCGATTTGGTCTTATACTATAAAAAAGATCAGGAATTACAAAATTCTGGTTGGTCAGACTCCATCCCAGAAATAAACTTACAATAATTCAACCTTTCTAATAAGGTCCTTCGTTTTGCTCCACTACGTGGCATGCCTTTCTACGATAAGGGCCGGGAAAATGTCTTGGTCACGTGCGTTTTAGTCACGTGCGTTTTACGTAGCCACGCTCCAGCCCTTACTCCTATTGCTGAAAATTCTATTAATTTCGGTATGAAACTACTGCTTTGAAACTTTTTTCCTGGTAAATAGTTTTTGGAGAAAGAAAAAGAATAAAAAACTAAAACATGTGTATTGGGTCTCATTTATAGGAATAATATAAGAATACTGTACTTATCAAGGGAGGTTTTCCGTGATCAGTTTCGCGCTCCTGTCCCGAAATTCCTCCAAGTTATTCCTCAAGTCCCTGCGCCTAGAACCGCACGCTATGACTATAGGCCACATCTAACTAGTCTTGACAAAGATCTACTTTTTGCACATTTTCATATAAGGATAGAGAACGGAATCTTCACTTCGTTTATTCCTTATTCAGTGAGAACGCCCTTAAATATTCGGATCTTCGACTTGGACAATTGAAAACGGATATAGGCTATACCTTTAGGAACTGTTCTTCACATACGTCAAATCCCCATTATTCATAAAAGAATCGCAATTATAATAATCAAGAATCGAAGAATAAAAAAATAAAGACAATGTCCGAGGACGCCAGACAGAACAGACAGCATATCCGTAACGCGTTGGATGCCATCAACCATGCAAATACACAACCTAATGTGAACAAAGAAGATATCCGTATATATACGACGGATGACGGCGAGAAAATCGATACTACGGATCGTGTAGTAAAGTCGGTGGCGTACCCAGCAACTTTCACGCCGGATGATCTGATGGTATTCTTGGAAAACGGAATGCCAAATTGTGAGTTCCTCAAAACACATTTTTATAACGAGGGCCGGTTGCAGGAACATCAGGCTATCCGGATCATCAAAGCAGCCACCAAAACTTTGGCCAGAGAGCCCAATTTGCTTTCCGTGCCTGCTCCCGTGACCGTTTGTGGCGATGTGCATGGCCAGTATTACGACTTGATGAAGTTGTTTGAAGTGGGTGGTGATCCGGCTACCACAAAGTACTTGTTTTTAGGTGATTACGTAGACCGTGGGCTGTTTTCAATCGAGTGCTTGATCTACTTGTACTCGTTGAAACTCACGTACACCGACCTGTTCTGGATGTTGAGAGGAAACCACGAGTGCAAGCATTTGACCGATTATTTCACTTTCAAGAGCGAGTGTGTGAAAAAATACTCGTTGGACGTCTACAACGAGTGTTTACATTCGTTCAACGCATTGCCCTTGGCGGCCATCATGAACAAGCAGTTTTTCTGTGTGCACGGTGGAATCTCTCCCGAATTACGCAGTTTGGACGATTTGCTTCGTTTGGATAGATTCAGAGAACCTCCCACCAAAGGTCTTATGTGTGATTTACTTTGGGCAGACCCAATCGAGGATTATGATGATGATAACATCGACCGCACATTTGTCCGGAACACAGTGAGAGGGTGCTCGTATGCGTTCACCTATAAGGCGTCGTGCCAGTTTTTGGAAAAAACAGGGTTGCTTTCCATTATTCGGGCACACGAGGCCCAGGATGCTGGATACCGCATGTATAAACGCACGAAAACGATGGGGTTCCCCTCGTTATTGACGATGTTCAGTGCCCCCAATTACTTGGACACCTACAATAACAAAGCGGCCGTGCTTAAGTACGAAAATAACGTGATGAACATCCGCCAATTCAACAGCTCGCCGCATCCTTACTGGCTCCCGCAATTCATGGACGTTTTCACGTGGTCGTTGCCGTTTGTGGGCGAGAAAATCACCGACATGTTGCTCCTGATCTTGAACATTTGCACCGAGGAAGAACTCGACGAGGAAACGCCTTTTGCTCTGGCCATTGACTCGCCACAGGCGTCGCCCATTGTGGCACGCTCCACCAGCTCGTTTTCTGATCCTGACGCCGCTGCTTCGGTGCCGTCCGACTCGACGTCTTCTGAGGAACTCACGCTTGAAGAAAAACGGCTTGCGTTGCGCAACAAAATCTTGGCCATTGGCCGCATGTCACGCATGTTCCAGGTCTTGCGTGAAGATGCCGAGCAAGTGGAGCGGCTCAAGAATATGAACTCGGGAGTTTTGCCCAAGGGATCCTTGTCGAATGGCCGTGAGGGGCTCAAATCGGCGCTTTTGACATTTGAAGAGGCAAGAAAAGCGGACTTGGCCAACGAGGCTTTGCCGCCTTCAAGAGACGAGCGCATCAAGAAGGAAGAGGAGAGACATGAGCGTATTAAGAAGGAGCTCGATAGTAATACGGGACATAGTCCGGTGTTTCAGCGGCTTATACGTAAACTCTCGGGGTAAGCGGCAATTTGTGGAATCTTCTACTCTACTTCAAGTACGGTGCTTGATTGAATTACAGTGGGATATACATATTTGTTGCTTTATGTGGAGTGTGGCCTTGTGAAGATCAAAACAGTAAAGGTCAAAACAGTAACTTATTTTCAATATCAATATCAATATTTGTCCTTTTCCTTTTTTCTCTTCCTTTCTTAAGAGTGTAGCTTAAGTGACGTTTGATTGGCATCTTCAGATATAAGTGGGTATGAGTTTTCTTTTTTTTTTTCTCTCTCTTTTTTTTCAAAAATATCGTTTACCTCAATCAAATCCCAGTAATTTCTCAGCGTAAACGTGCTCTATCTAAATTAATTGACCCTCATGGTTAGTGTTCCTAAATAGGGCATGGTGCAACACCTCGTGCAGCCGCGCAAGTGCATTGAGCATCATCGCCAACTTTAGTACATTCCTCCCATTGGTAAATTAACTACTAATTATAAAAACACTAACTCACTAGTTGATGGTGTAAGCAATAAATTTGATAATTTGAAGAACAAAATTTTTATAAAAGCTGCGCTCATTTGACGAAGAGAAGGCCAAAAAAAAAAAAAAAAAAAAGAGAGTCATAGGCACTTCATTTCCGCAGCTTAGTCATTTCATAAACCACCATTCTTCACAGTCAACGATGGGCCAAACGCCTCGCTTTATATCCGAGTGTCCCAATGTGGAAAACACATTGCCGCTTTCCGTGTTTCGGGCCCAGTCGCCTGCCCGTTACTGCCATGCTGAAGGCGATAAGCTCGTGCTTTATGCGGGCAACAGTGCCTGTGAGCTTGAGTTTGAATCTGCTTCTTCTCCCGCCCAAATCTCCATCCACGAACGTATTCTTGCAGCTTTGCCTCGCGTGGCAGTTTTTGTGCTAGATACCAGCCTTGTGCTCTGGTTTCACGGCGCAACGTCTCCCTTTGGCGTAGAAATACCGTATCCTCTGATTGCCTTGCATGCGCTTAAAGAGGCCCACGGCGAGCCCATTTTGTACCTCCAGATTCTCTCCTGCGATCTTTTCCGCTGTGCGGAGAACCCGGAATTTTCGACGACCATAGAGCTTGCGCTACGGGTGAGAACGGATGCTTCGCATGAAATTTGTTCTCCGCTTCTAGCATCTGCGTCTTCCGTCGTGCAGATGTACGAGGCGTTGGGCGCTTGTTCGGCGTTGCATTACGATTCGGATTCTGAAACCGAAACTGCAGCTGGCGATGGCGCTGGCGATGGCGACTTCAGTGATTTTGGCGAAGGCCATAGATGGATCACTGCTGATTCTATCGATACAAACACCCAAACGCCGCAAATCGAGATGCCTGCCAAATGGACTAATGCAGGTGTGGCGGACGATCTTGGGATTGCCGATGATGACGAAAATGACGAGGATTTAGATGGTGAAGCCGGCATGAATGTGGCCGTAGAGTACGTGACCGTTGCAGGAGTGGTTAGGCGGCGGGCATCTTTTGCAGAAGAAAAACAAAAACTGCGGCGCATCAGCTAGTCTGTAAATTTACGAGCCTTACCATTGTTTACATTATCTAATATCAGCGGGTCATGCTGGCTATTTACATCTCATTGTTTGAGCGTCTTTGCATGGCTTGACACATAACAGTGCCTTCGGGTAAAAATAACCGTTTACAATTTCTCACATTCATTTTATTCGTGCCCCGTGACCCCCCGTGCCTTTCCTAATTATAATGTCCCATAACTTACTTCTGCTTTCTCAAGCACGTGACCACTCCAAAATTATATAGAAGAAATCTTACTATAAGCAAAGCCTATGTAATTCTATTAGGTACTACATACCCAAAGAAGTGTGTGGCGTTAAGATGTTCGCGCCTGCGTCGGCGATAAGCGCTTACCGCCAGAGTAGACATGGACGGCACTCAAGTTGAGTTGACCTGCATGTAGTGTCTTGGGGCATGTTGAGTACTTCTTCGGAGACTCAGATAAAAGACCGAGAAGATTATTAATTTGAGCGTCCTAATACACAAGCTAGTTATTTTAACCTCCCATAAACCTGCACATCCGCAGTACCTATGAAGACGCCGGAGGAGAAAATCCAGTTTAAGAACCATTTCTTCAAGCTCGGGCAGGGCCGGGTGATTCCAGCCGATGATAACCGGTTTTGGCAAGTGTTCTGGACCAGTCCTAAAGATGCTCTGGATATTTTCGATCTTCTTACACCATTTGACGTACAAACAGTACGCGACCAGAATCTTGCTAATGTACTTGTTCTTATACAAATGCTCGTATCCAAGATATCTGCCTATGCCCGAGGCTCGATAAAGAAATCCCATTTTGAGACGCTTAATTGCGTACGGTTGCTCACGAAAATCCTTCCTTATGTGTTTGAGCTTCCAAACTATCATACAGATATTGAGCCCAACTTTTTTTTGGCACTGCTGTTTGATCCATTGGCATTTCTGCTTGGTCTTTCGCATAATGGTGGTTTACCATCAGTGAATACAGCGGTAATAAAACCCGCAGAATCAGAACATCAGCAGATTTTTGCTGCCTCGCTTGTATTCTCACTATGCAAGCTTCTATTTGTTGACAATTTTACTGTTGACCGCAAACTATATCGTGCAGATGGATCCACGCTAAGTCTTTGGGAACCAGGACTAGGAATAGCAGCCAATTACCTGGCTCCAGACGCCATTTACGATAGCCACCGTAGTGATATTTTGCGCTTACTCTTAGTTCTTGTATCGACTTCTTTTTACGAGCGCGTTCCCAATATTGTCACGCGAGGGCTGGTGTTTTTATCGGTGCTTGTGAGTGCTGTGCCAAAACCGGAATTTTTCAGTCTTGTGTGTAGTATGACAAACCTCGTGTGTCGGTCCGGTAGATCCTATAAAGGTGACTCGGGGCTTGAGCAGGACCACTCGAGCCTCGTGCAGCTGCGTCTCGTGTGTCTGACGCTCTCACTGCAGCTTTTAGCGCAGATGCTAAGTTATGCCATGCCTGGTCCTCAGTATACACGCTTCCTTGCCGAAAACGGGCTTCTCGAGACGCTGAAGCCAATCAATCGCGTGCGTGCGTTTTTCGCTCGTCTCACAAAAGACGCCGATATTGTGTTTTTGGCATCACATTTGCTTGGGATTGTGCGCAGCCCCTTGCTTCCCTTGGATGTGGCAGCAAAACAGAAAAGTTACCGCAATTTTCCCCATCCTTCAGCCCACGGGGCGATGGTTGTATTTTGGGAAATCATGCATTGTAATTCCCTATTCAAGAAATTGATCACAGGTCGCTTTTCATTGAAACTTGCGCCGTGCATTCTTTACCATGTCTATGCATTCTACGACATGCCGCAATACGCTCATTTGGCCAAAGTTGCCGCTTATTTCCTTCTCTATCTCTGTCTGCAAGGAACATTAGTGAAACTGCTATTGGCGCCAGTTTCGGAATCATTAATGGAGGTGTTTCCCCCAGAATTCAGGCTTCCGTGTCCGCTTTCAACAAGAGACTTTTTAATTATTCACACATGCCAAATCCTCACTGCATTCATGACAGATCCGGTGGCCAAAAAATCATTATCGGCGCTCGATATCCAAAACTTTCTTTTGCCCACGCTCATCGAGTGTCTCTACAATATAATCCCATACACCAGCCATGCTATTTCGGGTACAGATAGTACCTCGAAGGGCCTTGCAAATCTAAATCCGAGTGGCGGAATTTCGTATCTGACATGCCAATCCATAAACCAAGTGCTTTTGCTTTTTTCAGCGCCGCTGTTTCTAACGAAGGCTCCGGGAAATGCCGAATTGTTGGCCCTTTTGCTTCGAGCTATATGTGCCGCAGCAACAAAAGCGCCAACAGCTTCCCGCATGCTATTGTTTTCATTTCTTGAAGAAGAGGTCGTGTACAACAATATCTGGAACTCGATTCACAGCCTTGATAAGCAGTATTTCTGCGGCAAAAAACTATTGAATGTGCGTGAAGAAGAAGAAGAGGAAGAAGAAGAAGAAAAAAACGCAAAAGAAAATGAGGACGGAAAAGAAGAAGGGAAAGAAACCCTTCTTGAACCGAAATCTCCCAATCCAAACATCGGTCCTACGGAAGCATCTGATCAGGCCTCCATTGATTCGGAAGAAGATCTTGTGGGCCCTAATTCACCTGATCCTTCCATGGGAGCTGAAACGGCAGAAACCAGTATTGATGAATTGGAATCACGTGAAGTGGAGGAAGCATTACGCCCAACGCCGCCTTCCGGAATGTCGCTAAAAGCCAAGGAAAAACTTCCTCGTGACACGCCCATAAATATTTCATGGGGAGGCAATGAGGCACTCCGGACAATCCTCATATTTCTCATCCCTCGAATCAAGGAGAGGCTTGGCGAAAACTGGGCGAAAAAAAGGGGCAGTTCAGTACAAGACGCTTATAAAACTGTGAAGAAAATAGAGGCATTAAATATGGCCAAGGTCGTGGAGCAACACCGATCGCAGTTGCACTACGATTTCTTGCCTGAAACCCCAGTAGCAAAACTCCCTGTGGCATGGAATTACTTGTCGCTAGGTTGGTACATGTCGATGCTTGCACGGGATATATACGGGTGTTCAGAAAACATTCGGTTATTTATGGGCACAAACAAATCGTTTGCCAGCAACATTTCGTCGTCGCTTGCAATGTTTGGCAAGTTTGCCACCAGCTGGTCCAATAACACAAAGCCAGTTCCCGGGAGACAAGATGCTGCAATCATCGAGTACTTGGACTTGAGCTTCTCTGCCACTAATGTGTGGGCGCATACTTCGATCAAGCTCTTCAAAACCAAGCGATGTGAAGAAGAACGAGGAATCCAGGCCTTTGGTATGAGGTTTGGATCTGTTGGACTGGCCTCCAGTGTAAACGATATTACAAACTCTTTGGTAAAGCGTTTTAGTGATTTCAGGGGCACGAACCGGTCCAGTATGTCTTCAGCAGGTTCTGTCTATTCCGATACTACGATCCCTGAAGGCGCAAGGCTTGCCAAGCGGGACTCAGTGAGCTCATTGCATTCATTGAACACACTTAATCGGGCAAGATCAAATACGCCCCGCAACTCAATGAGCAACTGATTTCAATTTCAATCTAGCTATAAGTTTGTTTGTTTTTTCTTTGCTTATCCTTTTAATTCTCTCTATAATACATTCCAATGCACGCACTTATCTATTTACCGTCTACGGCCTCTTCTTTGCACGAGCTCGAAACCGTCTTCGTCGATGATGGGTTGTCTTGGCCCTTCATCAATATCCATACCGTCATCGTCGTTTTGCACCAATGCTGGGACTTGCTCTTCCTCCTCCTCTTCTTCTTCATCAGAAGAGTCGGGGTTGTTAGGGTCCTGGCCCACAACAACCTTATTTCTTTGCATCGAGGATTGCTGCTTAAGCTGGAAACGAGCATATAAGTCATCAACTCTGGCATAGTTCTGCATGGCGCATTCTCTATAGATTTTGAGCACGAGGTCACTAATTTCAAGTGCAGAGTCGTTATCGATTTCGGTATCAAACTCATCCACCATGGCATAAAGTAGCGTCTCTTCAATCAACACCAAGTCCACAGCTTTCTCATTGAACAAGTCAATGACAACACCAGAGATCCAGTCTCTTTTATCGGCCGACTTGGGACCTCCCCACGAATTTTCCACTGCAGTAGTCAATTCTTCCCATTTATAGACGGCCATACACACACCAAGCTCAAATTTGGCCTGTTGTCTTGGGTCGCCGAATTTAAGAGAGGTTTGGTCGCCTTCGACCAGGACGAAATCCGTAGGATCTATGGCAGGCATGATGATTTCGATGTGGAATTGATCTGATGATCATCACGGAAGGGGAAAAAAAATTGGCTTAGTTTGGATTGAAACACCCGTGCACCAGTACATTAGTTAGTGGCACCTCAACGCTATAACATGGCTGCAATATCAAGGTCGCGCTTAATCACAGTGGTTATTTCGTCTTCAGCAACAACCAAGCGGATAAGTCGATGGCGGTCAGAACGAATGTTTTGCTGGGCAAGAATTCCTTGTTCGGCCAATTCGTTCACTATCTGCGACACGTGATGAAGGCGAACGTGAGTCTTGTTTCCGTCGCCATAAAGTAACGACATGTAGTTAGCACTTTCCGATAGCTCCCGTAATGCATGTGTAGAGCCCTTGGTGGTAAGTAATTGAAGACAGTTGCGCATCTCGTCCATGATATCTCCCAATGGATTTTCTCCTAAGCCAGACCGGCGTATACGAAGAAGCACGCCGACTAACACGAGTTTGGATGCAAATGGCAAAGCACCTAAAACCTGGGCCACAGGCGAGTTCACGGTCTCGGCAATTGCCTTACCGATATGGGCAATCCGTACGCTGTATGCCTGTTGCTCCTCGGGCAAGTCGTCAGTCTTGTTTGTTTCAAGGTACTCGATTTCGGCGATTTCCACGGCCCGCCGGCAAATGGCCAATGCCCGCCGAGCATCTCCGCTGACCAACGAGACTTTTTTCAGCGCAAAGCGCATGGCATCTTTGGAAATCTCCACCTTCCGCTTGTTTGCCTCACTCAAAAGCGTGAGTCTATGTTCAATGATCAACCCAAGCTCTTCCTCGGTATAACCCCTAAAAGCATACCGATGAAGCCCCAAACGCGATGCCGTTTTGTTAGAGAGTGCCCGTTCAGGAAGGTCCATGGTATTGGCCACGGCCACCACTATGAGCCGCGAGTGGTCGCATTTTGGCCAGTTGAAAAAATTGTACATGACCTGCTGGTTGCGACTTACAAGCTGGTCCAATTCATCCACCAAAACCACAAGTGGCTTTCTGTTTTCATCGGGCGACGCCCGCTCAAAATGGTCACGTAAAAGCACAGTAGCGTTTTTCGCTGTCACCTTGATCCCGCTCACGTGCTCATACAACTTTTCATACGCAGAACCCGGGGTGAGTAGATTGAGGCAGTTGATTTCCAAATACTCGAAATCCTCCATGAAGCCTTGCTCCACACTCGCCCGCAACGCACCAATCACTTCACGCACAGTTGCAGTTTTCCCTACTCCCGGTGTTCCGCTGAGATATAAGCAAGTGCCTGTTTTCTCCAGCACTGCAGTTTCTAGTGCAGTATACACATACGCAAACTCGTTTTCACGGCACGGAAGCAGTGCCACGCGAGTTGCTGTGTGGAGTTTTTCTTTAAGTTCCCGGAACGCCTCGGTGGTGCTGAAATCGGCAGATTGCATGCGTGAAAACGATGGTAAACTCGCCAACATCAGCCCTGTTTTCACCTTGAACCCACGATTATGCGGTGAAAGCACGTGCATGGCTTTTTGGAATGCGTCGGTATCCTTGGCCACCTCACGTAACCGTTTTTTGGGCGTGACCACCGTGGCGACTTTCTTCTTTTTGCGGCCCCTACGCGATTTCTTTGCCCCAGCTTTTCCTTCCCCTCCTTCTTCTCCTTCATCCTCTTCACTGCTGCTACTACTACTACTGGTGGTTTCATCTAGAGCATCGTCCGACAGATTTTCGTCTGAGCCACTGACTACCGTATACTTTCTTTTTGTAGGCGAGGCGCTATTTTTGATTCTGTCTTGGATCGACGAAGGACGGGCCCTTTCCTTCCGTTTTTTCTTTGGCGATATAATAATCAGAGTCTTTTCGGCCACAAACTCCACGGCCCCTTCCCAACTATTATGGAGCAACTGAATCCACGCAGCAAAGTCAAAAGGCGCGGAAAACCTTTCTCGGAATCGGTCGGTGGCTCTGCTACAAAGAAATACCGATGCCTCGGACGATTCGTCGATGGCGATTTCCGCAAATTGTGCCGTTGAAAGTACCTGCACTTTTTCCACGATATCTTTGAGCGATATCTCGTTGATTTCCGATGTAAGAAGAAGCTCGTTGGCATGGAAACGCGGCGTTTTGTCGGCGATTTCTTCGACATCGCTATTCGGTTTTTCATCCTCGTTTTCCTCCGTTTTGTCTTCTTCTGCTTCATCAATTATTGGCCTAACTAGCGGAGCCACATAAATATGGAGATAATGGTGGATTTCCGTGGAAATATCCGTGATCACAGCATGGTACGCGTCTCCCTCTGTGTTTATATATTTTGGCTCACCGCTGACCAAAATACAATCGCCTTTTTTGAGCGAAGTCCCGTCACTTTCACGCACGAGCTTGATGCCGCTTGCTGCGGAAGGCGTTGAGGCGGCGCCTCTCCGTGTTCTTCTTGTGGGAGTTGAAGGATTTGCTAGACTTTCTGTTGTCTCTTCTTCAACTAGTCTCCAGTCGCCAAGATCCTTTTGTCGCCTTGCCATAATGAGAGAATTGGAGATACGATTTTGTTTTTATTTTTTTGTTTCTTTCTTTTTTCTATTTTTCCTAACGGAATTATATTTATACTCGTGGAATAGGGTTGTTTTTGGTGAGTAGATGCTATGTCTTAGTGCTGAAAAATTAAGTAGTTAGCTGAATCGCTCTTTTTTTCGATGTGGGGGAAATGCTCGCACTGAGTGGAAATATTGGCGAACCCACGAAATTTGAAAAAAGGATTTAGTTTTTGCGATTGATCTATCTTTTTCTTCTCGAAGCTAATTCTTCGGAATAATTTCATCAATTTCACTGTATTACTTTTGAAAAATATTGGCGTTCTTATTTTCCAACTGGCAATTTGTATATCGGGGTTTAGAAGAAATTGCTGCACTCAGATAAAAGCACACAAATGTTGAGTCAAAATTTAGTTAAACACTTCTTCCTCTATACAATTTAAAACGTCTCAATAGTTTAATTTTATTATTCTAGAGCAAATGACCATTACTAATATCAATTCTACTTTTTTTTTTAAAAGGGTCAAGTTGGATTATTATGGCCGCAGCCCCTATGATTCTGTGCTAGCTTTCAATAATAATAAGGAAGTTGGAAAATTCTAAACTCAAACCTCTAGGAATCTTTACCCAAACCGATCCTTTATAAGAGAAAACTCGGAGCTTTTCTCTGTTAATAACTTAGTATGAATCGTAAGGGTAACAAAATTTAGTCTTTGTACGGATGATTCGCGGGGGATCTTATCTTATAATTATTCTTTGGTTGCGAAATCCAGTTAAGAAGAATCTGGACAAAAGGAATGATCTTGAATGCCAATTTATGCATCAGTAGCCGGGAGTTTCTCAGAAAGCTTTTTAAAACCCCGTGGCGCCTTATTAAAAATCGGTAATAGATGCCCAAAAACAGAAGAAGTCAAGCTTCTCTACAAACTTTTATGGCTATAAACCCTAGAGTACCTTAGTTTCGCAAAGCATACATCAACTGATCATTTCCTAAACTTTTACTGCTTCCGTAGAACAAGGCTCCATTATTATTCATTCTAAATATAAAAAAAAAAAAACTATTCTCGGACCCTTTGGTGTAGAATTGACACACGCTCACTTAATGCTGCAGTTTCAGCAAGAATTCCACAATACTCTTCCGTCAAGGCTGAATATACCCACCAGACTTTAAATGTTTCTTTTGAAACTTCTGAGTTTCTTCTTTTGTAGCCACTAAAGCTAATGTTGCGCATCCCTCTATGTAGTTCAAGTATTACATAGCTAATTATTGATATCGGTAGTTGGGAGATGTGATTCCCGAATGTCCAAAACTCAGGACATGTTAGGATCAGATTTTTGAATATTTGAAATGGAATATCGCAGTGCGCGTCTACGGATGCTCTATTCTTCAAACCTTCCTTCATGCTTTCAACATGAATCTTCATGGACTTGCAGCACTCCATAAGCCCCCTTGCAGATTTCATAAAGATCGAGTTTGAATCTAAAGCATTCGTACCAGAGCCAGACGATTCCTTATCATCATTTATGGGAACAGCCTTCATAGCAATAAGCACACTTTTGAATACCAACTCTTCTATTTCAGTGGAGATACCAAGGGTGATGTGAAATTCAGATGACGGCCGATTAATATCGCCAACAATTTCCTCGGTTACATCCTCAACCAAAAAGGGGTCAACCTGTGACAGAGTTAGATGAGTCAAATGCCTTACTTTTCGAATCATATTGGTGAAGTTGAGGAAGTGGTTTTTGCACTCAGGTTTCACGAATTCTGAATAAAGTTGAAGCTCGTAAATAAACTTGTTCAAATTTTGTTGAAGCTGAGACTTTTGTTCTGGCGAAATTTCCTCTTTAGAGGATAGACTAAGCGGGAAAATTAGAAGTAGCACCACGAGATATAGATTCAAAACCGCCTCCTCGGGTATTGTTTGATTCATAAGAATCTTCATTGACTCGAAGAATGTCTCGAAAATTTGACCCTGTTTGCCGGAAGAGAGTATACAAATATAAAAATTGCCAATGAGATAATCCACTTGAACACTGAATTTCCTTAGATATTCAGCTGAATCCCATATAGTTTCACAAGCCCAAGCCGACTGTTGTGGAAGTTTACCAGGTATGAACCTCCATGTCCGTGGTGAGCAGTAAGTGGTGGGATACCTACTCCATTTTCTGACAAAGCTATAATTTGTACTTTTCGGAATATTCATGGGCGCAAAATTTTGGTCAGTTTCAACTTCTCTGATTGTTACAACTTCTCTGACTGTTAAAAATTCCTGTTGACCTCTAGGTGCACGTTTCACAACAGACAGGAACCCTTGGTGTCTTAGAACTGTGGGAAGTTTTGCCGACTTCCGAGCTTCGGCCATCATAAGTTGAAGAACTTCATCATCAATAGTTTGAAAGTTCCACTGAATTCCAACATAGTGTGATTTTGAATGTCCTCTTTCTCCAATACGCCTGGTAGTTACGTGAGGAAATATCAAATTTATTAGCCTTCCGATCTTTCTTTCTCCCAAGAAAAAATTTTGATTTTCTGGCGTGTCATTGATAAAAGTCCCGTGCTTTTCAGAGAGTGTTTTGCAAATAACAAAGTAAGCATCTTTCACTGATTTCCGTAAAAGCGCTGAGACATTTCGAGAAGAGTCCTTAGGTTCTTTTACGGCTTCAAAGAGTATTTTTGCAGCAAGGAAATTGCGACGAACTTCTGAAAAATTGATCAAATTGAGCTGCCGGTTTTTTACCAAACCCTTCGCAAAATAGCCAACGACCAGGTTTGGATGTTGAAATGTTTGAAAGATATAATGGCATAACATAAGGCCCTCTCTTTTAAAATTTTCGTATTTAAAGGCTCCGTTTTGCCCAGTTCTCCAAGGATTGATTTTGCATTGAAGTAATTGGTAAAACTCATCCAACAGGAAGTGGTGTTGACACAAACGCAAAGTTTCCACTAAAACGTGAGTATAATTTTTGAGGTTCAGGCTGTTGATTAGAGGCACGAGCTTAATGTAGGCTTCTTGTGGACTTGTAACAGTTTTCAGTTTGCTGGATTTTGCTAGATACTTTTCATTTAAGTTCAAATCCTGTCTGTCAGCAACTTCTCTGGATTTTAGAATTTGGATATATTCTGGTGTGTTTTGGTGAATAGATGGATCTGGGAAGTTTTGTAAGGTAATATTGGCCTTGCCTAGTGACTCTGGTCCTTCGAAAATCGAAGAATTCTTCAGATGGGATTCGCGAGTCAAACTTTGTTTCTCCAAAACCTCATGCGATAAGGTTGAAGGACTCTGGAAACTTGCTGGATTAAACCCGTCTTCGATGATACCGGTGAGAGAACTATATGTGGGACTACTGTCCAGTGAAGTCTCAAGTTGATCCGCTATGTGAAAATTGGATAGATAATCTTCCGAAGATAAGGAATATTCGGACTCTCGGGAGTGGCAAGCAAGTGACAAGTCATCATGAAAAAATGGATTATGAGAATTTTTCGAAGTATCATTAAGCCCAGTCATGTAATTCTCTCTCTTAGTTCAATTTTTATATGACGCTCCTGGAAATAATCAAGGAGATATTGTGCTCAAAATGAAAGCTATTCAAAACTAATCAACTAAATCTCTTGACGGAAGAGCAAAACAAAAAAATTTATGGGGATGAAAGCACGATTGGGTGGGGCCTATTTCACTCGGTCACTAAGAAGGAAAGTCTTATTTTAATGTACAAGCCAAAGAAAACTTTGAAGATTCTGGTGGTCTAGCGTTCAGACCACAGAATCGAGAAAAACATTACATTATATATACACGTTTACCTATTTATTGGAGATCTGCACAAAAAGTAAACTTCGTTTTCCGCTAGTAAGATCTGTCGTGAAGGGACGTAATTCTTGTGAAGCGTTGGTCGCGTTGCAGACGGCAACCAGATTAGAAAATGTTAAAAAAAAAAAAAAAAAAAAAAAAAAAAAAAAAAACAGAACAAAACAAAACAGGAATACTCCCCTCGATGAATTTTCTGGAAATTCACAACACCCACATTGTTTCAGGTGTACGATCTCGCTAAATGAGTTTTACCTACTAGTTAATCTCCGAATTTTTGCCTTTGTTGATCAGATTATAATACTTCAATGTTTTAGGAGAAACCTAACCCAATGGGCCAGACCGCCGCCACAGCCTGCACTCCCCGCAGCCGAGTGCAGCTAAGAAGCCAAATATCTCGTTCACTCAAATTTGCGTTTTGCTATACAAACGATTATTTTGCACTCAAGCCGGCTAAATCGGGAACATGAAAATCGCTTCAAACCTGGCGGCTATAAAGCCATCTCTGACAAGATTGAGCGGTCTAATTTTTCTGTGCTTAAGAATCTGGGGGAAGGGGGGGGGGAGGGTAAGAAAAGAACAAATATTTGAGCCGTTCCCTAATCTAAGTGCCCGCAAAAACGTGCATAAAAATGTATTTGAGAACGAAAAGAAAAAAAAAAAAAAAAAATCCTGAATTACGCACTCGGGTCACCACGCCCAAAACTTTCCATACATCTTTGCTCACAATTTGCGTTCTTCATAGACTTATATTAAAAAACTGTTATAATAAATACGAGGGGCCTGAATATAACTATGTTTTGAAGAATTTTCCTGATATTTCAACCTTATTATATATACATATATATATATACATATATGGGAGAGGCACGAGTTCCGGAATTAGATCCTATTGCGGGTGGCTCATGCACGTCAGCCAATTGTCCTTTCATATACCGTCGCCATAATCGCCCAATTACATACAGAAGTATCATTTGCCTTTCTTGGCCCGCGAGCCGCGTGGAGGCAAACATAGCACGTGATCAACTAAAAATATCACTCTCCAATCCAATAATCCATATACTTAATTAGTCCGAAAATTTCATATAACGACTGCAAATGTTAACATCTAGCCCTTCGACTAAAGGCTCATTCGCTGCTCGAGTGACATTAAAAAAATTAAAAAAATGAGTTTCAACCGTTGCGAGAATGAAGAAAAAAACTTGAACAAATTTGATAGTATTTATCCGTCTTCTATTAGATACTTTTATTGAAGTTTAGCGACAAAATCTTTTTTGAGGAATTAAAATAGAAAAAATTAGGAGATATTAGCCCTAAAGTGGTGAAATTGCTCAAGGAGATAATGTAAGATGGGATGGCATGAAGTTACAATAGAGCATGTAGTCAAGCAGCTCATTATTTCTACAGAGGGATAATCAAAAAAGACCTTGAGAATAATTTAACGCAACACCGAGACTAGTCATATTGGAGATTCGTTCTTACGAATTTGGTGTCACCATAATCATGAACAGTTTTCAATTTATTTCAAACTTCATTATATCATACATTTGATGTAAGTATAGATAGGAAAACTGGAAAGATGTATAAGGAAGTCTAAAATCCTCATTATATTTCGATTTAGAATGATGAAAGGTGGTGTCAAACTTTCTTATAAGCTTTGGATGTAAAGCAAATTCAAATGGTAAACACACTATTATTTTTTTGCCACAAAACACGTAAAAAAGCTACTGTTACTCTTTCGTACACGCGGGGGCGAAATTTACCTTTCAGAAAGTATCCCTGAAAATAAATGGACCTAAAATCCATCAGACCTCACTTGAGAGACGGGCTCTGAAATAGCCTGATTGTGTATGCATATAATTGAGTGTGACCTTCATTATCCGTCAAAAATTGATGACCACGTGGGGGGCATTTCAGTCCAAACAATTCCCTAGTAAAAACTCGGCCCAGCATGATTCTTCTGATAAATATGACTGATGTGATACAGACAGATTCTTTATGCAAGACTTTTGAACAAAAACTTTTTCAAAGAAACGGTGCAATCAGTCAGTCCAATGAAGCATGTGATGATCCTTCATAAAATTCTTGAATAGCATAATTTCTGCCTTGGATCACGCCTAAAATGGGGCCTTATTGGACCTTTATTTATAAATAAGTATTGGCTCACCCACATTGACGATTTCCTCGAGATTGAGCTTCAAGTCAAATGCCTTGGAGAGAATGATTTTGAAGATTTTTTGCACATTGATAGAATGGCTTGTGGAACAAAATATCACCGGCAGCCTCATGGCCTTTCCAAATTTCTTGGCCTGATGTGTAATTTCTAGCTGGTCCTGCGGCAGCAAATCAATAAATTCGTCGTATTTCGTGCCAATCAAAAACGGAATCGCGGTTTTGTTGAAGCCTCTTACTTGACGGTACCACTCCTTGATGGAATTTAGCGTCAGTTTACGGGTCAAGTCAAACATAAATAATATGGCCACTGCATCGTTCAGCACCAAGGGAAGCATATTGATGAATTCTTTTTGTCCGCCCAAATCCCAGATCAGAAACGTGATGTTTGTGCTGCGGATCAGGATTTTCTTATCCATAAAGTTGACTCCTAGTGTTTGTATATAATCTTCGTCAAACAGACCTTCGACGTATTTCACCATCAACGATGTTTTCCCGATTTGCGAGTCTCCAATAAGGCCGACTTTGAGTGCCACTCTAGATTTCCGTTAGTATCTTGTAGGTGCAAAGAATGATAAGAGCCAAATTATCGTGTGTAGAAAGATCCATGTTTCGATGGCTAAAACAACGGGAGAAAGTGAAGGTGAAAGTAAGAGCAGAAGAAACGAAGAGAGAATTAAAGAATTAAAGAAAAAAGTGTCGAATTGACATACTGATTGCTTTGCTGTTCGTGCTCCATGTCTCAAATTCGTATATATTTATCCAGCTGTGGGCGGTAATTTTCAATCTCTATAAAGGTATATTATTGTTTGGCTGATCTCGCAATGTTTTTGCTGGCTGGAACTGTGCGGGTTTTGCTGAAGCGTGTTTTTGGTAGGAACTGATCCGGTGTTTGCATCCGCGACACGTGCGGAGTCTCAGATTGCGGGATTGGCTGCGAAACCATGGAAGCCTCGAAATGAGACGATAATTTCCAGGTTTTGATTTTTTTTAATTACTTTTTACTTTTTGCTTGATCATGTATACTTTGGAAAAGAGGAGAGAAATGTTTTCTTTTTTTTTTTTTTCAATGATTTGGATCTTATGTGGTGTTTTTCCTTTTACCTTCTTTGAGGTGAACCTAAAGTGCACGAATGTACCTGGGTGAATGTGTTGTACTGGTCAAGAAGTTTGCTCAACATTTTAATATTCCTCGTTCCTAAAACTAATGTTAGTATGGCTTCTTTTTTCTTTCTTTCTTTTTTTTTTTAAAAAAACTGAAAATTGAATATTCGATTAAATGTTTCATATCAATAGTGAGATTGACTTTTCTGGCTAAGAATTTCATGCCTTTGGGCATAATGGCTTGCTGAAAGGAAAAGAGAATTGCACATTCAAAGTTATTATATACTTCGTAATAACGAAAGAAAAAGAAAAAAGCAGGATATCTCATAAAAGATACTAAGGGGAAAGAATTCTGGCAACATCTTACCATATGTGGAAAGATTGTTTTGTTTTCTGAAGATACGAAAAATTAAACAGCTGAAGCCCTATAATGTGAACCTGCCAGTGAGATTTTCTGCTTCAATATACTCGATATTTTCTCCAATTCACCGGGATAAACTTCTGCTATTCTTTTGAGTGGTATACATAAAATTTTGGATCCTACTGTCTTACTCAATTTGATAATACTTTAATAATTATGCTCAGCTCATCGTTCATTTTAATCAAGCCAGAACCAGTCTGGCAAGCTTATCAAGCTCAAAGCATATTTTGATATGCCTCGCGTCAATCGTATTGTTGAGTTGAGGATCACGTCAAAAAGTTCTAAAGAATGAGTGGTATCCTAAACTACAAATTCCAGGCTTCTTTGAAGGAGCTTTGAAGTCGTTTCTCTTTTTTTTTTTTTTTTATTATCATTACTATTATTTTCAAGAATGCTCGCGGAATCTTACACTGTTACGTCTAGTGATCAATGTATTATCTTCATATATCCTTGCATCACCTACGTGTTTAAAATTACCAAAACATTGTATATCTGTGATTCCTAAATTACACTTTTGTGTGAGAGAGGGTTATTTATGAACAATAATTTCCTTGGAAGTGTACCCCGCAATTCAAAGATTTAGATCTTGAAAATTAGGAAAAAGAAAAGTCACGTGACCGACACTTGATTAAATTAGCTGACTTTGGCGAGGCAAGTTTACTCGGCTTTTTTACAAATGATCCAATGATCCAATATCTCACAACGGGGCTGATTGACGCTTAATCAAAAAGCCCAAATTGGAGGGAAAAAGAACGGCCTTTCGGCCCGGAAACTGAGACAGCAGAAAGTAGTGTAGACTCGTCTTTGAGGCCGCATTATCGATCATCAGACATTTGTTGATATTACTAAGTTTTCACTTGTGTCTATCCAATGCTTTCGAAATCAAAACACTTAAGATTTGAAGAGAGTTCGAACTAGTGGCTACAAACTTTACTCCTGTACTCTCTTTAAAAATAATACAGTGAATTCAAAGTTGCAAAAATGGGTAGGCTATTTTCCATGAGTACTATAATAAAGCCCGTCCTAATGACAAATGAAGAAATGAAGATATGAAAGTCTCTTCAGAACCTTTCTTTTAAAATTTGCTCCCCTGTAATAGATATTTGAAAGTAAAATTTGAAGAAAGAGTCTACCATTGCTCGTGCGGAGCAGGAAGCAGTCACACGGCAGCAGATGGCTCAGATGCTCGCTCGACAAGAATTCGCATGGTGAGATAGATAGCCTCCAGGATATGGGTTGCCGAAATACTTACTATAATATAAACAAAGCAATATAAAGATTCGTTTTCACTAACAAGAGAAACAAAAGTAAGTAAATGAATCTTGAAGTCGGGAAAATACCACGCAAAGTGGAAAATTAAAGCGAACGGAAAAGAAAAAAATAAATCTTTAGGGCTTGTGCCCTAAGTACACGTGATCTCGCGCACTCTCACACAAAAGACCTTGCCTCAGTAAGCTTGTCACTAAGGCATAAAGTCGCTCTGGCGCGCTATCTACAGGATACAGCATCGGCCCCAGGCCCGCCAGTGGGCAGTCGGTTTGCGCGCACGAGAAAAAAAAAAAAAAACCTCCAGCCGAAAAAAGAAGGCCCTTTCAGTTAAAATTTTTCCACCTCTTTCCTAGTTATCGAAAAATTGCATCATGGCTGTTGGTAAGAACAAGAGATTGTCCAAGGGCAAGAAGGGAATGAAGAAGAAGGTCGTCGACCCATTCACCAAGAAGGAATGGTACGACATCAAGGCCCCTACCACTTTCGAGAACAGAAACGCCGGTAAGACCTTGATCAACAAGTCCACCGGTTTGAAGAACGCTTCCGACGGCTTGAAGGGTCGTGTCTTCGAGTTCTGCCTCGCTGACTTGCAAGGTTCCGAGGACCACTCGTACAGAAAGGTCAAGTTGAGAGTGGATGAGGTGCAAGGTAAGAACTTGTTGACCAACTTCCACGGTTTGGACTTCACCACTGACAAGTTGAGATCTTTGGTCAGAAAGTGGCAATCCTTGGTGGAGGCTAACGTCACCGTCAAGACCGCCGACGACTACATCTTGCGTGTGTTTGCCATTGCTTTCACCAAGAGACAAGCTAACCAGGTCAAGAAGACTTCTTACGCCAAGTCCTCCAAGTTGAGAGACGTCAGAAAGAAGATGATCGAGATCATGCAAAGAGAGGTTTCCAACGTCACCTTGGCTCAGTTGACCTCCAAGTTGATCCCAGAGGTGATTGGCCGTGAGATTGAGAAGTCCACCCAATCCATCTTGCCTTTGCAAAACATCCACATCAGAAAGGTCAAGTTGTTGAAGCAACCTAAGTTCGACCTCGGCTCCTTGTTGGCCTTGCACGGTGAGACCTCCACTGAGGAGAAGGGTAAGAAGGTTTCTTCCGGTTTCAAGGACGTGGTTTTGGAGACTGTCTAAGCCCGCCCGCCCTAGTCTGTTGTTATATAGTAATAAGACACATCATTTGATTGCGCCTGTATCGTAAGTTATTCTTTCCTTGTTTGAAGTATATACTTGTTTTGTGCTATCTATTCTTCAAACCTCTTTTCCCAAGAGCTTCCATCTTGACCTTGCTTAAGTGATAACGTGATTCCAAATCATGGGAATGGGCTAGAAGCGAATTTGTCTTTCAGTTTTTTTTTTTGTAACTCAGTCAGTCTATAATGATACCTTTGTTGCCAAAAGAGAACCTTATTGCAAACATAACACAATATAAGATCCGACGTTTCCGTCTCTTGGAACATACTTCGATAAGAACTCTCTCATAACATTAATTTATGGAACTAATCGACGACATTGTTGATCTGGCTCTGATTTTAAAAAGAATATTCTGATGCAGCTATTTGATTACTTTAAAGCTTCAATTTCCAAATGTCCACACCAGATATCAATGGGCTGAAATGTTTACTTTTCTCTCCTACAATCAAAATTAAACATGACAAGGAAAACTATTATAAGTATGACTTGAATCAATTGAATTTCTCACAAAAGAAGCAGACTTTCAAACTCAATCAATTGGTCATAATCTCGTTTCGCCCTCCCATAGAAGTACGGCTTAAATACTGGTAATACCTAGTCATTTGACACTTGACAAATTTAATAAAAGGCACCTAAATCCTCGTAAAGTTGATTTTTTATAGGATTTCCAAATTAACAGATTTAAAGGCACACATGATTACATGGCGGGGATTCTTCTCAACAGATGAATCATGTCCAAAGTGTTGATGTCATTACATGCTCTTCCAGTGTTGGTGTCATTACATGCTCTCCTTTTCTATGGTGCACATTGAAAGCCCCCTTTTGTCTATATTTATCCTGAGGGAAGCTTAGCAAGCTACTCAGGTTCAGCCTTTGATAAGTGTTAATCAACTTCTTGTCCAGAGACTTCGTCAAAGAGAAACTTCCCCATCCACCCCAATTTGCAGTAGCCATTATCTACACACCTTAATTCTACATTATAGGTTTTCAAGAGAAGGTGCCCGGGAGTAAATAAAAGAAGAAACCAGATAAAGTAATGATTTCAAATAACTTAATTCTTCTAACACTCTTTCAAAATCGATTCTGGGTATTCGCCTCGCATGAGAATTGGCCACACTAGCCACATTGTGGAACCATGCAGATATGGAAGTTGAGAACAGTCACGGGAATTTGAGTGTAAAATTAACATACATTATGATTTTCCAAGTCCCATCAGACGCAGATTGGAAAAGATTAACAGACCAATATTTATCACTTTTTGAAATGTCCTTATCTACAGCACACTTGCCAAACTACGAGACCCCCCGTTTTTTTGACATCCCCTGTCGCTGTGGCCATGGCCACATGATGTGCACATGAGCGTGTTTTCCTGCCGCTATCCCCGTCGCGCGCGTCGTCTCTCGCTGTGTTCTCAACGCAGTGAACAAATCACCTTTAGGCTGGCCCTGTGTACAGTCCCCACAAATAAGCCGCAGTGCCTACTGAGAAACCCACCCACCTTAGCAATCCAAGCACATTCCGGTCCCAGTACCTATATTTCTCTAGTTTGAGAGGACAAATAGACGAGTTTTGGAACTCGCAACTTCTGAATTAATGACAAGCGTATGTGTTAAACAAAGCCGAATACCTCCCTACACATAATCTAAGGTATAAGTCTCTTTAAATGCCCTTCCTTTTTGAGACCCACTAGAGCCTCTCAAGCTAAGTGCTTGGTTCTTAGCCTTGTGTTTATCTTTCTATTATTACCAATTACTAATTTCTGCAGGAAAAATCACCTACGCCAAATGGCGCTGCGGCCAACAAAGACGATGTGGCGCAGAAAAATATCCAACGGCGAACCGAGGGGGCCACAAATGTGAAAGCACCTGTAAATGGCGGAAATAGTGAAAACAAAGATAAGCCGCTGAAGGACACAGCTACCCAGCTCAAACACAGCAAGCCCACGTTTCTGTGGAAGCCAATTGGTGCATGGGACATGGACCCGACTGTAGATAAGAAACGGGCATTGCAGGTTGCGAAAGCAATCGAAGATTATGTCATTGATCATTTCTACGGTGATTGGTTTTGGAACACGGTGATTCCAATAGGCGTATGCTTTTTCGCATATGCTTTTGCTCGCTACGGGTTCAGTATTTTGTGGCTAGTTGTGGTGCTTTTGTGTGCCAGCTCCGTGTATCGAGCCGAATTCCGTAGATTTAACCGTGACATCCGTGACGATATGCAGCGTATTCATTCCTCAAACAGATTGGATGATGAATTGGAAACCATGGAGTGGATGAATGCGTTTTTGGCCAAGTTCTGGGTCATCTACATGCCTGCACTTTCGGAGATGGTGTTGTTCCAGGCAAATGAGATTATGAAAGACCAAGCTCCTGGTTTTGGAATTGAAGCAATTTCGTTAGACGAGTTCACTTTGGGTTCAAAGGCGCCACGTGTGGATTCGATCAAGTCGTATACTCGTAAAGGTAAAGATCACATCGAAATGGACTGGGCGTTTTCGTTCACACCTAACGATACCGACGACATGACGAAAAACGAGATGAAGAAGAAGATCAACCCTAAGGTTGCGTTGGGGGTTACTGTAGGTAAGGCTTTTATACTGAAGAGCTTGCCTATTTTGGTCGAGGATATGTCCTTCACTGGAAGAATGAACATCAAACTCAAATTGTCTGATAATTTCCCCCACGTGAAGTTGGTATCTGTGCAGTTCCTTGAGCCTCCAGTGATTGACTATGCGTTGAAACCCGTGGGAGGTGATACGTTTGGTATTGATATCATGTCGTTTATCCCCGGTTTATCCTCTTTTGTGAATGGCCTTATCCACTCGAATTTGCGGCCCATGCTCTATGCCCCCAACTCGCTTGATATTGACGTCGAGGAACTTATGGCCCAGCAGCTGAATGACTCCATTGGTGTTTTGGCAGTGAAAGTCAAGCGTATCACCGGTTTAAAGTCCACCTCTGAAATCAAGGATAATGTGTTCCACCCCTATGTTGAGTTGAAGATCTCCAATAACGCCGAGGTCTCAGAGAAAACTGCCGTCAAGAAAAATACCACTAACCCGGTGTTTTTGGAAACAAAGTATTTGTTGGTAAACGCATTGGAAGGTAACCACTTGACGTTCAATGTGTTCCATTTGCTTGCAGATAAAATGGAAGACCAGCCACTTGGTATTGTCGATTTCTCGTTGGCAGACCTTCTCCAAGAAGAAGTTCAAACAGGAATCACTAAAAACATCCTTGAGTCGGGTAAAGTTGTGGGTAAACTCGAGTTTGATTTGCGCTGGCATGGAGCCTTACCTCCCTTGGTTTTGGACGATGGAACGAAGGAAGAAAACATCGATCTGGAGACCGGAATCATGAAGTTGAGTGTTTTCGGAGCCACCGATTTGGACTTGTCGAACTCTGTCATTGGCATGTTAAATCCGTATGCTGAAGTTTATGTGAACGGTGACTTGATCAAAACGTCAAGGCGCTTGAAAAACACGAACGAGCCAGACTTTGGTGTCACTTTTGAGTCTCTTATCACTCAACAGTCTCAGACGCTGATCCAGGTGATTGTGAAGGATTCTGCAGAAGATGCTGTTGTGGGAAGATTGGACACTAATTTGCAGGACTTGATTTTCGAGTCTTCACGAGGCCAACAGTGGATCACTGCCCCTCCAGTGACGCCTAAAGGTGGGCCTGCCCGTTTCCGGATTGGTGCCAAGTGGAAGGCTATTCTGTTGCTGAATGAGGAAACAAAGCTCTATACGGATGCGCCAATCGGTGGATTGAGAGTGCATTTGCGTGAGTGTAAGGGCCTCATTAATCTTGAGTCTGTTGGCGATGTGGATCCTTACGTACGGGTTGTCCAAAGTGGTAAGCTAAAGGCCAAAACGCCTACTGTTGCCAATACCTCAAATCCTTATTTCAACCAGGTGTTTTTCCTTCCAGTCGGCAACGAGCACCAGCACATTTTGTTGGATATTATGGATGCTGAACCCGAGGGCAAGGACCGGCCTTTGGGCTCGTGTGCTGTTTCCGTGAAGGATTTCTTGAAGAAGAATCTGCAAGGCTACTATTTGGGTTACGATGGTGCAGAAGAAATCATCGAGCAGCCTGTACTTTACAACGGCAAGAGCTATGGTAAAATGATGTATTCTATTTCTTTTGTTCCTACACTCCCAGTGTATACACGGGCACAGGTGGAAAACCTTGATGAACTCAAGAGACTCAAGAAGGAGAAAGAGGATGAGGAAAGAAAGAAGGAAATCGAAGACGAAAAGTTGTACAAAGCCAATCCAAAGCAATATGAGTGGATCGAAATGCAGGATGACGAGCTTCCTGAACCAGAAAAACTCGAGATCCCGCTTGAAAAGGCCATTAAGTACAGATCCGGTACGATCATTGTGCTGATTTTGCAAGGTTCCTTGAGCAAGCCAGACCTTTATGTACACACGCTTTTTGATGACCATGCTTTCCCTTCAAACGTCACGCCCAAGGCCGAGACCAGAACCTTGTCGGTGAAAACAAATGTGGAGGCCTTCATCCGTGATTTGCCCAACTCGAACTTGGTGTTCCGTATTTCAAAGAAAAGAGAGGTGGAGGATTCTAGAGATGTGGTTGCAGAAAAGATGTTCTCCACAATAGAAATCCTCGAGAAGGCATACCATAAGCCAACCACTTTGAAGGTTAGTGAGAAAAATTCATTAACTGTTCAATTGGAATTCATTCCTTCGGCCGTGAAGTTGGCTCCATTGGATACAGTCTTGGATGTGGGCCGTCTCGCATTGGGTATTTTGAATGGTGAGAACTTGCCATCTGCAGATAGAAACGGTAAGTCCGACCCCTTGGTGGTGGTTAAGTTGGATGGTATTGAGATTCATAGAACAGATAAGAAGAGAAGAACTTTGGATCCTGTGTGGAATGACGCTATCGAAATCCCTATGTTATCGCGGTCCAGACAGGTGCTTTTGTTGGAGGTTTATGATTGGGATTTGACTCATGAAGATAAGCTTTTGGGCAGAGCCAATCTCGACCTTTCAACGCTCACGCCAAATAGTTCCACGCCATTCAAGTTGGCTTTAGACACACAGGGATTATTGCACTTGAGGGCCACGTTTAGGCCTGAGTATATCCGGCCTTCTTTGTCTTCCAAAGGTGGATTGCCCATTGATCTTCACGATATTGCCGGTGCCCCATTGAAGATTGTGGGTGGTGGTGCTGGACTTGCTACTAACGCAGTGGGAAGTGGTGTGGGGCTTGTTTCTGATGGTGTCACTAAAGGTGGCCAGTTCTTAAAGGGATTTGGAAGACTGAAGAAGAAAACTGATGGCGAGTCCCTGGAAAAGAGTCACTCGGCTGAGGCCAAGAAATCCATCGATCAGCACTCGCTCAGGACAGAAAATACACGTGCCACTGGAACCTCGACTGCTATCAATAGTAACGGAGATGATGAGGATGAAAAAGAAGACGATGAGGATGATAAGGAGGATGATGATGAGGATGAGGATGATGAGAAAAACCGTCAAACTGCGCCTTCACCAGAAGAACAGATGAAGCGCAATAGACGTCCTTCGCTCGAAGGTGCTATTCCAAATATGGCGCCTGAATTCTTACCCCCACCTCAAAGACCGAACGAGTTCCAGACTCACAGACGTGGTTTCAGCGGAAGCACAGATATTAGTTCGATCCATCTGAAATCTTTTGGTCCCGATGGCATTCCAGGTAGAATCAACATTCTTTCGGCCACAGGTTTTAAATCCTCATCTTTGGAGGTGAAAACAACATTGATGACTGCAGTTAAAACAAAGGATGTTCATAAAACAAGGGCCACTAAGGCACCTGATGGCAATTACGGATGGAACGAAACGTTTGTGTTCAAGGCCCCCACAGACGGAATCATCAGTTTTGCTGTGCGTGAACACCACCATTTCGGCAAGAGCCGTGTTTTGGGCAGTGCAGAACTCCGGTTGCTGGACTATGTGGAAACTGATTCGGTCGTGACGCTTCAGATTGATGGCGGCGAGTTGAATATCCACTTGAGGTATGTTGGGACCAACTTGTGATTACTGGAGATTATTACCCTTGAATCATTATTTAATAAACTTTCTATGTATACGTTGTGCGCTACGAGGTCGACTTTAGATACTGTTGAATTGTAGGTACTCGACGGATGTTTTACTTTCGTCTCGTCACTTTTTCAACCTTTGTTGTTGTTTTTTCTACTAGTTTATTTCTTTTCCTATATCGAAGAATATTTCGTCATGCTTCTCTATAACTTCCACTATTGCCTTGGCTGTTTCGTAGCAACAGTTCGGCTGCAAAATTCTCGTGATCAGGAGTTTCTTCGAAAAAACTTCGCTTTCGCGGAACGAACAGATTCAGTTCTGTGTGAAATCTTGTACCCCTCCAAAAGACCATATATTGTCTTTTTTTACCTTATCTGTATTGCATCTCTTCCTAATTTCATGAAGATGCTCAGACTTGGACGGTGAGGGGTGAGGCTCGGCTGCGAAATTCGAAACTGACACATGTCAATTCTACTTCGCTTCACAATCGCTCAATAAATTTTCTTTCGAAAGATTAGAGACATATGAAAAGATAAAAGACTATAGAGTAGGAAATAAAAAATAATAATTTAAAAAATGATTCAAAATGTGCTTGCAGTGAAGTCAGTGTTTACATGTCTGGCAACTAAGGCAAGTGTAGTGTATTAATCAAGGACCCTGCACGGCCTTTAGTAGTAAATCTTCAAATTACGTGCAATCCACAATTTCACACTACAGCACAAAACCCAAAAGGTTGGAAATTGAGATGAAAAATCGGTTAAAAGAAAAGCTGAAACGGAATCAATTCAACTCCAAAATCCCAACCTGCTTATTACTTTCATACCACAACTGGTACTTTCACTGGCACTCCAGGTCGTGTGATTGCCATTCCTGACGGTTTGCAGCCAGCGACCGCACCGCACTGTTGAACCGAAAAAGAAAACCACGTGACGGGCGTGACTGTTTTACCCATGCCCGCCGCGCCTGCAGAAAAAAACCCACACCTCTCGCGGCCAGCGTCCCCTGCACTCCCCCTGCTGCGAGAAAAAAAAAAATCCGTGAGAATTTTACGCACAGTTTGGAAAATAATCCATAGCTGTTTTATTCTATCCACCCAGAACTAGACAAAAATGAGCCAGATTGTATGTTAATCCATAAACTTCCAAAATATACTTTCAATCTGTGTGGACAATAACGGAACCATGGGCTATGCGGGACCCCGACCCTATTTCAGAAATGCATAGCCATAGACTTTATGATCATTATATGGCCAGGAACTCCATTCTTGAGGCTATAAATCCCGGAAAAAAAAAATATATTTCCCATCAACCCAACACATCATTATGATCATAGGAAACCTAAATGAAGAACTTTGATAAAGACCCAGAAAGCCTGAGCCTGGTTCTCGTGCCGGCGGCTAATCCCTCCCTTGAACGGAATGAAAAATATATATAATGAGAGCTGCAACAAGCGTATTGCTTATTTTCATTCCACCTTCTTGCATTTCCTCCAATGCATAGAGCTACGCTTCAAAAAAAAAAAGTTCCCAGTATTGTTTCCCACACAGAATTTATGTAAAACACATGTATACTAACTTATTCCAGGCACCAAAGTGGTACCCATCCGCAGACTCTGCTGTCCCAAAACAGTCTAGAAAGACTGCTCACCCTCACAAGTTGCGTGCCTCGATTGTTCCAGGTACCGTCTTGATCTTGTTGGCCGGTAGATTCAGAGGTAAGAGAGTTGTGTACTTGAAGCACTTGGAGGACAACACCTTGTTGGTGACTGGTCCTTTCAAGGTCAACGGTGTGCCATTGAGAAGAGTCAACGCTCGTTACGTCATTGCCACATCCACCAAGGTCAACGTCGAGTCTGTTGACGTGTCCAAGTACAACGTTGCTTACTTCGCCAGAGAGAAGACCCCTAAGTCCAAGAAGTCTGAGGCTGACTTCTTCAACGAAGAGCAACCAAAGAAGGAGATCAAGGCCGAGAGAATCGCCGACCAAAAGACCGTCGACGCCGCCTTGGTTGCCGAAATCAAGAAGACCCCATTGTTGAAACAATACTTGTCTGCTTCCTTCTCCTTGAAGAGCGGTGACAAGCCACACTTGTTGAAGTTCTAAATGATATAGAGAGCTTAAAACACTCATGCTACCTAAACCTATCTATCATTTTGATCTTTGAATCAGTGTAATCTTTTTTCTATGTATACTTAATACACTCACGAAACAATTTATTACTTGTAGACTGCCAAAGAAAGCGATGGGAAGACTGAAGTGAAATTCTAGAAGATGTTGGACTCGATCGTCTTCAGCAAGAAGTCACGTGACCCGAAAAGTGCCAGCAGCAGGTGGCAAGACACGTGCCTCGCTTAAAGAGATATTATCCATCTTTTATTTAAACTTGAAGGTGAATGTGAAACTTTCCTACTTTAACACTTGAAATCAAAATACAGGAATACAAGAGTAGAAATTGGCAAGAATTTATAAAGAAATCCAGTTCCGTATTTGCATTCCCACTAAAGTCAACTGTAACTTTGGGCGAGCACTGAATAGATGAATTACAGGTTGTGTTTAGTACGGCATTTCGCCGAATCAGAATTGATTCCAGTTGAAATTCCTGAATTCAAAGTTTAAACTAACAGAGAGAAAAAATCTTCTTTCTTTTTTTTTTTTTTTTTTCTCATGACACCAAGTGCAGCACCAAAAAAATGATCATCAATAATTATCTTTATCATAATAATAGAATATATGGCCGAATTCCAGCGAAGCTGCTGCGAACTCGGGCTCATCCCAGAGTGCACATATCACCTCATCTCCGCACAATATATTTATTTAGCCAGGCAGGCAGGCAGGCAAAGTCAATTTTTTTCCTTCTATATTTTTAAAGCATTTTTAAAAGCCTTTTGTCCCAACAACAACCAAAAGGAAAAAAAGAAAAAAAAACTTTGAAACTCAATTAAATATTAAACACAAAATGGCTTCTTTGTTACCTATCAGCACCTACAACTTGGCTCTTACGCCTTTCAGCCCTGTGCCTGCATTGGACGACGAATTTCCAGTCACCGTTAGATTGACAATGGCTGCCGTGGATTTGGAAGCCGTCGATGACAAGGCTGAGCCTTCGACCGTGAGAATCTTGAAGAGATCTAGAGCTTTTATTGATGACGATAGCGAAGATGACTTGGACGACATGGAGGCCGAGGAGGCTGATGAGTTGGACTCTGAGGAAGAGGCCGAGATTGAGGCCGTGCAAAAAGACTCAAAAAAGGGCAAAAAGCAGGAGAAAAAGGCCGAGGCTGAGGCCGAGTCCGAGGAAGATGAGGATGAGGATGAGGACGATGAGGATGACAGCGACATTGAGGACGATGGTGAAATCGAGGAGTTCGTGCTCTGTACTCTTTCGCCTAAAGTGCAATTCCAGCAAACGCTTGATTTCACCATCTCGCCAGCCGAGGAGGTCCACTTTGTGGTTACGGGCTCTTACCCAGTCCACTTGAGCGGTAACTACGTCGAGCACCCTGCCGACGAGGACGAGGATGAGTATGACGAGGACTACGACTCGGATGAATTGGACGACGAGTACTTCGAGGATGCTGGCGAAGACGCCGAGGAAGGCGAGAACCTCACCCCTGATGAGGATGAGGTCATGAAGCTTGAGGAGTTGGAGGATGAGTCCGACGTCGAGCGCAAGATCGAAGAATTGGTTGCTCAAGATGAGCAGAAGAAGAATGCCAAGAAGAACAAGAAGAGAGCTGCCGAGGAAATCGAGGAGGAGAAGACCGAGGCCAAGCCTGAGCAGTCCAAGAAGGCCAAGAAGGCTGCTGCCGCTGCCGCTGCTAAGGAGGAGAAGAAGAAGGTCCAATTTACCAAGGAGTTGGAGCAAGGTCCTACTCCTTCTAAGAAGGACGTTAAGGCCGAGAAGCCTAAGAAGGAGGAGAAGAAGTTCAAGACCAGCACGCTTTTGGGCGGTGTGGTCACCGAGGACAGAAAGACCGGTACTGGTGCTGCTGCCAAATCCGGAAACAAGGTCGGTATCCGTTACATTGGTAAATTGAAGAACGGTAAGGTTTTCGACAAGAACACCTCCGGTAAGCCTTTCACCTTCAACTTGGGCAAGGGCGAGTGCATCAAGGGTTTCGACTTGGGTGTTGCCGGTATGGCCGTTGGCGGTGAAAGACGTGTGGTCATTCCTCCAAAGATGGCCTACGGTTCCCAGGCTTTGCCTGGCATTCCTGCCAACTCCGAGTTGACCTTCGACATTAAGTTGGTTTCTCTTAAGTAGAGTATGGGGCTTTTCTTTTCCCCTCGATGAATACTGAAATAAACTCTTATAAAATGGTAAAATCTGTTTCGTAGTGTTCACTCTAGACGAGCTCTAGGATCGAAGCTCCACCTCTGTCGTAGACTTCTATGTAAATTTTGGAAACCATAGTCTCTCTAAGTTATCTTCTAAAAACTACAAAGTTCACTAGGGAGCCTAGAAGCCAGCCCATAGCAACCAAGATTCCCGAAAACACCGCAAGGTCCGGTTTGGCAAATGTGAAACTGATGTTTCCCGGAATTTGCACTGCCGCTACTAAACTACTGATCCAAGCTTTGAAAGAAGGCCACGAATCAATCCCAAAAACCGAGATTTTATAGGCATCAGTATCGTTTCCCGGAACATCTAATAACGGCCTTTTTTCTGGCAGGAGCCTCTGAGAAAGACCGTGCAATTCAGCAGAATACTCGTCCAACTTTGTTTGGACCTCTTCTTGGAAAGCGTTCACCAATTTCCGCCGTTTCCAAGGCTCGACGAAAAATGTGGCAGTTGCGAAAAGCATAATGTTGACACCCATTAGCATCCAAGTCCCCCAAGTCAGGGCTTGTCTGATCTTATCACTCCATAATTGTTCTTCATGGTAACGTGTGAGAATCAGCGAAGTGAGCTTAATCTGCACATTTTCAACGTTTTGCTCGGCCTCATCAAGGGCCTGCTTACTAGTCGCCTCCTCATGTTGATTTGTGTGATCGTTTTTATACAATTCCGTAAACCGCTCCACGTCTACGGGGGTCCATGTATGTTTGCGCGTAAGAAGCTCGTTGATTTCCTTTTGCAGATCTGAGCGGTTCTGGATTGCATGCTCATACTTGGACTTGGCAGTTTTCACTGCTTCACGTGCCTGTTCGATTTCTTGCTCGACTTGTTCCACCAAAAGCTTGTGCTTTTCGATTCCAGAATAACCTGTTGCGTCATTGAGGGATTTCGCCACCACTTTGAGTGAGCTTTGCACGTGCAGCCATTTCGCTTCAGCCCACAAGCCCAATTTGGCTTGTTTTTCGTGGATTTTATCACTGATTTCTTGTTGAAACCTCTTGCTATCAAAGTGCTTTGTGTTTTTGACTCCATCCAATGGCTTTGCAAATGTTTTCGCTTCTTTCTCTGGGATATCTTCCTTCAACTTCTCGAATTCTGGGTTATTCTTCTCTATGATTTGTGGTGAAGATTCCCGATCAATTGCCATACTTGATTCTCTCATTTCAGCGCCAATTTCGGCTTGGCTTGCTGCATATTCTTGAGTTTCATTTCCACCGGCCTTCTTCTTTTCGAAAAACTCCTGCTCGATTTGCTCCTGTCGTTGTCTTTCAACCTGTCTAGCAGCAGACATGTTTGATGTTTCAATGATCTGCTGGAGTTTGGCATCGTCAAACCCCGAAACGTCATTTTTGATAGAATTTGATTTATTTGAATTGTCGAATGCTTTTCCAGCGCTATTTTTATGAATTCCTGGTGACTTTTCCAAAGATTGATCGTTTTTATAGCAAAAAGAATGGACAAATGGTCGTGCAAAGTGGATTCTGCATGCCCGCAGCAGAGCGGTTAAAAGTTGATTTCGTAGCGGTATAAACAGCATTTGTATTTTTTTTTTCTTGATGTTTTATATTCCAAAGTTAACCAATTGAATAGCACTAGGTAATAGAGAGAATATTCGACCGTGGCATATTGCCGCACTTGCTTGAGTCGTTTTGCCGATTGCCTTGTGCGTAAAACGCGGGGCCGAAAGCTGGAGCACGAGAAGTGGAATAAGTAATATTGGGTTTTTCTTCGGAAACTAGCTGTTTTTGAACATTATATATGTCTTAAAGCTTATTTTCTCTCTTAATTTTATGTATAAGATGGAGATTTCTTGATTACTTTATTTCCCTTTTTTTCAAGTGTTGTTGCTCTCTTCTGTTTAGTGTTATAATCACGGTTTTCAACTGATTTCATGAATACGAAGGTGATCTGTCAACAATTAAAAAAAAAAAAAGAAGACTGTAGATTCATGTTTCTTTCTAAAAGAAAAATCCTGTTTTGTAACTCGATAATTGTTTAAAACACTGCCCGGTTTTACTTCAATTTCGAGAAGCACCCAAAAGAAGTTTATAATTGAAAGAGACTCCACAGAGGGCCAAATTCCTGGAGTTCGTGACCTTGGTGCACACGAATCTCCGTACCAAGCATTTATTGGGCATTTTTCAAACAAAAGAAAAGAAAAAAAGAGAACTAAAACGAATAATAAAGATAAAGGGAAACATGAATTTCGTAACAAAGTAATATTCAAACCAAAAATTATAAAACAGGGGCCGATACTCTTCACTGAAAGACGCTAAATACTCCTTATCCGGTCTCACGTAACTACCGCGATTTAAGACTGATTTCACCAACTCAGCTTCCCAAATCCGTAAGCTCGGCCCATCCTCAATTGCTTATGAATAAGCCATTTTCAAAAATTTTTATCAATGAGCTCCCGTGCAAGTAACCAGTCGTTTTCGTCGACGTAGTCCAAAACAATAATACCACTTCCCCGCGAAAAGCTCTCTTGCAAGTTTAGGTTGGTCATGGCCTCAGCCACGGGTTTGGGCCAACAGTCACGGTCAAAAAAGTTGGATCCCAGCGTGAAGTTCACGTACAACTTATTGTCTGAGTTGGTGGCGTTATGTTCTGCAGCCTTCTGGGCCAAATTTTTCACGTACTCCACTTTTTTGGGAATATCTTCCTTATTTTGGATCTCACAGAAATCTTGCACGACAAAAGTTCCGCGGTCATCCTCAATAGTGTTATATTTCCATGTGGCAGCCTCAAACCCAAAGTGCTGTCTTCTTTCTTCATTCCGTACGCCAAATCTCCTGAATAACACTGCCTTACCACGGGCATCGCCCAAACGAGGCAACTCTGTGCCCAAAAACCACCGTTCTTGGTTCTGTGATATGTAATTGTCCCACACCAAATTGGCAAATTCGTCCAGATCGTTATCCCATTCGCCAGTTCCCTCCTGTTTAATAGAAACAATCACACATTCTGATTGGTGTGCACTTAAAAACTCGTAGACTTCATCCAAGATTCTGGAAAGCCGTTTTGGCAATGGGATCCGCACAGGAAATTTCCCATGAACCACTGTCAATTCGTTGGCCTCCTCGCCAGATTTCAACGGATGTTTCCCAACACGCACGTCAAGAAAACGTACGCCGTGCTGCAATTGTTCCGTCACACTTGCGCCCTGGCATTTCACTGAAGGTAATGCTATATGACAGGCAGCAGAATTGTGGGTTCCCGGGATCGAAAGGGACCCTAATTGAGTATCGTCACTGAGCTCCGCAAGCCAATTCGAGTAGTCAACCATGACTTAACGTTGAAGATTTCTTGCACTTTTCGGTTTGGAAAGAGAATAAAAAGTAGAATAAATACGGGGGATTATACTCTCAGAATTTTTTTCAAAAGCACACAGAAAAAATCAGTGCGGTTTTAATTGTAGGTTTATTATTAGGCTGGTCCTGCAAACGTATTCTCAAAAGATTTACCTACCTACCCTTGCTAGCACTCGCTCGCATGGACCCCCACGCCCTGCCTGCTGGTTAAATATCCCGCGGAGTGCATATAATGTGCCGCAAGAGTGTTCGCTTGCGCTTGCGCAGCCGCACATTGGCACCTCTTTTGTAGTTTTGCGGGGGAAGTTCGGCTGCTTCAAGTCCCCGCATTCTTAAAATGGTGATACAATAGGCCTGCCCTTTTTTTTATCTAGTTTTTTTTTTTTTTTTTTTTTTTGCATGAATGTAGCTGCATACTCTTCTTTTTTAATTAAAGGTGGCTTATCACATTCATTTTGAATTTATATAACTTACAAAAAAGGGCTTTTTGTCGAAGCCCGGCTTAATGTATTGTTCCAAATCGTCAACACAAGAAGGACCGTCAACTCAGCATCGAAAAAAACAAAAACAAAAAAAAAAAAAAAAAAAAAAAAAAAAAAAGAAAGACAGTACACTTAGGAGGACTTTCTTTTCTGACATAAAATGTAGCCTATACCTCGTATCCGAGTCATACCCGCTAGCGGTCGATTGTATTTAGCTCGGGCAGCTTTAGGTGCTAAATTAACACAATAATAGATTTCGTCTTGAGAGTACTGAGAGACCTTCTAACCCCTAGCCTGAGCTTGTGAAGATAAATCCAATAATAAACCTAAGTTATATTAAAAAGAAGAGTCGGAGCAACAATTCAACATGAAAGGAAATGATGCTGAATCAAGTGTTATGCAAAAACTTGGATGTAAGCCAAGGTAGTCATGTGCCTCATTTGGACATTCACCAGTTCGAATATTCCTCACAGGTATCTATCCATTGCTGCAAGCAGAATATAACTGTAGCCAATTCAATGGCTTTTGTGACCAAGATCATTCAGATATGTCATCTGAAAAGGCGTCAGATATGTCATCTGAAAAGGCATCAGAAATTTCATCTGAAAATGCCTCAATGGATTGGGCTGATTCCAGATCATTCTTCTCAATTCGTTCTGTGAAATAGCCTCTACTAATGAAATGAATAGCATTGCCCTCGGGGTCCTTCATCTTTACTCTGGTTTCCGTATTACCTTCTTCGTTAGTATCAGTTGTCCAATCAAGCTTTGCACCTCTCTCTGCTTCCAATTTCTCACAGAATTTTTGCACGTCAATGAGCGAGAAGCCAAAATGACTGAAACCCCGTGATGCTACATTGGCTTGATGATTATCGAAGGTTTCTGAAGTATCCCACAGATGCTGGAGCTCAATGATACCACACCTGAAGTGAATGTCCCACATATCCATAGAACCCTCGAAGTTAAAGGGATTGAAGGCGTATGGATTTTGATCATGTAGATATCCTAGAAAATACAGTGTAGTTCTGAGTTTCTCGTCGTCACGCCTTACATAGAGCTTCATGCCTAGAACATTTCTATAGAACTCCACACATTCTACCGGATTTCCCACTCTGATCATAATCCGGCTTAGCATCGATAAGCTAACATCTCCACGACTGGTATCCATGTTATAATTCCAGATAATTTGGTATCCATCAGGGTCAGTGAATTTAAAAGTTTCCATGAATCCTTCGGCACATACAGTTTCGGTTAAATTTTGGCGGCCCATTCGGGACAACACGCGGCCTGTTTGGTGGACATCTCCAGAAAAATATAGATTTCCAAATCCTTTCTTTTTAACTTCGCTGTTATCAACTTTAAAATCTGGATCTTTCTCGGTGCCTGGTTGATATATCAAAGCCAAAACGCCCATCTGCTCGGTCCAAATAGGGTATTCTTTTGGTGACAACATGTAATAATAGAGATCCCCAGTACGGATTATTTTTATTGGCTTCATCTCCAATAACGTATGGTAAAATTCTAAACTGGCCGTTATATCCTTGACCTGAATGGCGGTATAATTCATGATAATTGGTTCATTTTCGAGACAAACATCTTCGTATTCCCGGAACTCTTCGTCTAGATGGGGCATTCTATAATTTGAGACAATATAAGTTATGAGTTAGAGGTTAGGCCTTCGAAGCACTCAAGCTCTCTATTCATCGCCTAAGTAGCGTTAACAATTTTACCTTCCGAATTTTTTTTTTTTTTTTAAAAATTTTTTGTTGATTGCTGATTAGGATAACGAGGTGATCATGCCAATGGCAATCAATTTCTGATATTGTGTGCACACTGCTAAGAATTTGGATAAATAGAACTTGTCTGACTGGTGCGACAATAACGGGCTGGATGCGCCGCTATACGTAATAACAGATTGAGAAAGATTTCAGTGAGGGCCGAAAATTAGGAAAATCGAAGAAACCTCGAAATCGGCCAACAACCTCCAAATATATCCAGATATACATGTCGTGCACAACTCAAATAGATTGCTTGATAACGTCGAGCTCAATAGTCTTCGGGTTAATGAATGTAAACAAAGGAAGGCAACTGCGACCTCTTATAGGGTATGGCCATGTGTAGCTCTAATGAATCAAGGCAAACTCCGGGTGCGAAGGAAAGTATATTTCGGGAGGCCCGAAATACCGTTCAAGATGGATTGTTTAGACCTTACGCAAGGAAGTTTCTTCTTCTCAACGCCAAGGATGAATTTTGCAAATACCCATTAGGCCCGGCACAGTTACGAATAATGTTTTTGCAAAATATGCGGAACCGACAGCTTAGACAATTCTTGTTGTCAGTTCCTGGATCGATCAGACATCTTTCTAACTCAGGTCAGGATGCGATCGCAAATGGCCTCATCCCAGACTTTCAGGATGGTGGTAAAGTCCACAAAAACTCACGTTCCACCCGTAAACGCGGTTACAGTTCGAATGCCGGAGTCCAGAAGAATCTGTCCCATGGACAAAGCAGCTTTGGGCGCAATAAAGATACGTTTCGTGATAACTCTCCAGTTCAGGGAGGACGAGCATTTTATATCAAGAAACTCACGCAGGAACAACTTGACTTGTTGGGTCTAGAGCCCGTCGATGATGTCAGTGACGATGTTTTAAGAAATTGGGATCGGCGTCAACGTTAGGGGGACAGCCTTCGCGTCAATTTCATCGACGTGCAAGTTAGAACAATCGGACTTAATGTGATAAGGTCGTTGATTGGTGACAGGATAACATGTGTGGAAAAAACAAGAAGGGAGAGGCGATGACCATTCGTTAAAGAAAAAAAAAGCTTCTTCATAGATTCCAGTATACATCTTGGTCTTGGTACCGGGAAACCAGAGATTTTTTCTCTTTTGGATTTCAGAGATGAAGACTCGAGAGACAGACCGCAAGAATCTGTACATGCAGAAGAAAAGATGGTCAATGTTGAATCTGAGCGGGCTCATAAACTTGAAGTCACACTCAGTAATCGTTATTGTTGCCTGGCGCTTCTTTTTTACCGATGTTGATCTCGTCAGACGACTCGACCTACCTGAACTCCCTCTTGCTCTACAGAGATATATTTTGCTTTCATACGTAAAGTCATTGTGGATCTGGAATGTAACGGCTCAGATTCAGACGCGATTCAAATTCAGCCGAGGATTAATTATTGGGCAGAATTTATTTTAAAAAAAAAATTCGTACACACTTGCCCTTTGTTATGTTTTCAAATGACGAATGTTGCAGGACTTTCTAGCCCACTATCGGCCCATAATTTTGGCCTTTCAAAGAGCGAGGGAATGCGAGATATAACTGAGTAAAATGTCCATTTCACTCCAGCAAAGCATCTTCTGTGGTCTTCGGAGAAAACAGATAAGCATTTAATTTAGATACTTTTGAAGATTTACTAGTTTTTTTTCAAGCTTACTCTCGTTGTTGTGTGCTCATCGAAGGCATATCATCACAAATTTCAGCACCTAGCTGTCTATCGCCGACAACCATGAACTAATTTCGCTATGAGCAATAAATCGCAGGCTACTGATTGACACAGAATTAAGTCCTCAGGAATTTCAATTTGTGAATGGTTTTGACTTTTCGAGATGATTTCCAAGATGTAGCGGTCGTGCATAACTCAAAAAATATCGAGGTGAAGAGCCTTCGGGTTAGTGAATATGAGCAGATCTAGAAAACCACAACTTCTCATAGCATATTGCTATAGGTGGTCCTGAGTTGAATATCATTTATTTTTTGAGTGTAAACCCTTTGTCATGGGTTTACCGAAGGTGCAACCTCATATCGAACATGAGAATACGGATGAGAATCTGACAAGACAGGGGAGAGTTACACGAAGTAAGAGTAAATTGCAAACTGACGGAGAGCATGGCTTTGGAAACACTCACCAAAAAGAATTGAGTGACTCTGGTAAAAGAAGACACAGTGTAGAAACTAGCCATGTTTCAAAGAGGAGTAAGAATAGAGACGGGAAAACAAACGAGAACGAGAGTGGAGCTGAATCAGGGTTGTCGCAAGAAAAGTTAGACCAAAAACTCTTAGCAAATAGCAAATCCATAAATACAGATGCTTTGAAAGCCGTAAAAGCTGCGAAAAAAACAAATGATATAGTGTTGGATGCAGAAAACAGTGATGCACAACTGGGTTTATTCATTGAATCAGATAATAGAACCATCGATTTTTCAGTTCAGCGAAACGAAAGAGGCAAATATACATGTACCCTCTGCCACGCCGAATTATCCTCACCTTCAGCATTGAAAAAGCACTCGGGCACTCACATCGGACGAAAGCCGTACGATTGCACAATCTGCCAATTGAGAGTATTCAGTCCGAACGCGTTGTCCAAGCACATGATTTTGCATGATGGCTTCAAGTGTACAGTGTGTTCGAAGACTTTGAAATCCAAGGAGAGCTTTGATGACCATCAAAATTTGCACACGGGCAACAAGCCCTACGAATGTACGGTTTGCCAGAAAAAATATGCCACAAAGAATTCGTTAGTACTGCATTTTAAAACACACGACGAATCAAACTTGATCCCTTGTACTTTGTGCGATAAAAAAGTCACCACGAGAGCATCCTTGGAATCTCACATGGCTACTCATACAGGGGAGAAGATGTTCTATTGTCCCATCTGTCAGAAGGGACTATCCTCGAAATCTTACTGGCGAAATCACATGAATATCCATCAAGGCGAGAAGCCTCATGCGTGCACAGTTTGTGACTATCGGAGTGCTTTGAAAGGCGACGTGGTGCGGCACATGAGAACTCACATGGAAACTAAACCTTACCCATGTGGAGAGTGTGAGATGCAATTCACCAGGAAACACAACTTGACTCTTCATATGGTGGTGCACACAGAGGAAAGGCCATTTGAATGCACCATATGCCCTGCCCGCTTTCGCCAAAGAAGCGGTCTTACATTTCACATCAAGACACATACAGGAGAAAAACTTCAATGCACGGTGTGTGAAGCGAAGATTTCTACAAAAGCTAGGTTGAGAGATCATATGAGAACACACACAGGAGTGAGCGCATTTGTGTGCACTGAATGCTCAAAACAGGTGTCCTCAGCTACTGCTTTAGCTAGACATATGGAATTGCATAAGGAGAAGAAGCACAAGTGTGAATTTTGCGACAAAAAGTTCGTTAGAAAAGCTCAGTTGAATGAACACACCAGAATACACACAGGCGATTCGCCATATGAGTGTCTCATTTGCGAAATTAAGTTCTGTAACAATCAAAACTTGCAAAGGCACAAGGATAGTAAGCACTCCGGGTCAACACTCCGGGTGGGCTCGCTTATTATAGAAAGCTAGATGAATTGAGAGATTTATTGACCAAGGCACAAATAAAATACTCCGAAACTCCGAATAAAGGAAATCTCTTCACACTCAAAAACTCACCTTTTTCACCTTTAGAGCCGCACTCTTCAGCCTTACAAGTGTGATCAGGCCTGATAATGATGGGAAAATAGCATTGTACCGAGGGTCCTTCATTTAAAACCTATTTTCTGATTTCCAGTCTTCGTTCGTGTGAGTAATCAGATTAAGCTTTGAACCTCTTTCTATTCCCGATTTCTTACAGAAATATTGGATGTAAATGACCAAAGATCAACCCACAAAATTAAAATTAGGAATAAGGCTGAGGAGGTTCTGGTGACAATAATGGACATATACAATTTCTGGAAAGAAATAGGTTGATGCTCATTCGATGGAGTTCAAAAGTAGTTTGATCTCTTTCACATTTCGTGCGGCCACGTTCCGAATTTGAGAGACTTCTCGTTCGTATGACAGGGGTTTCTTTCAGAGTAGATAAAGCTGTATGAGATAATGAAGAAAAAAAAAAAAAAAAAAACCTCAAGTGTCATAAACCTGAGTCTTAATTCCAAAAGTTTGCCATGAACTTCTGTTTGTCGTACCTGAAAGGCTGGCCATTGGACCTGAAGATTTCAGCACCTAGGAGCGCGATCTGTCAATGCGAATGAGGATAAAGTTAGTTTTACAGGATCATAATTTATCAAAAAATGAGGCTCTTTTAATCGTTATCGGAACATCTATTGCTTCTTGAACCATAAGCATATCTCTTCTTGGATTCCATTAACTGACGATTTTGGAAATTGATTTGATGGACCCACGTCCGGTTTGCGTGTCGTGCACACAGTATTTTGCATCCACGCGCAGCCTGCTGTTACTAGATATGGGTTCCATGTTTTTGAAGGTAAAACATGTTGTACAGCCTTTACTCAGGTTTCCTTTCTCACGTTTGGTATCTGAGGCTTCATTATTATTATTATTACCTTTATATCATGGCGAAGACTAATAATGATTTCCTAAAAGAGCCTCATGATCATATCAGTTTCCATCTAGCCTTAACGGGACATTATCAATCATTGATCGAGAGACGGGTGCACTTATATCTGTAAATACTGAAAAGAAAAACAATACTCCTCATACATATCACAAAGCATAGTTTTGACTACTCATCATAGATCCTCAAGAAGTATTTGTAATTGCCGTATTTAACATATTCTTCATGAGTTATGCTGACCCCATATCTCCACGTACTCAACCATACCCCTGGTCTCTGGCACACATACGGAAATGGCACCAAAAAATAGCACACCCAATGCAAAAAACACATAAAACACCAGGCCACCAAGAATTTCTCTTAAACGAGGAAAAAGATACGCTATACAGATATTGGCCATCCAGTTGCACGTAGTACCTAAAGATTGAGCCAAACCCACAGTCTCGTGGCTCGAAAATTCACTCACCATGAGAAAAGGGATCTGACCCAAGCCTATGGAGTAGCCCACCACAAATCCAAAACAGCCTGCAGCAGCCAAATAGTCCATCTTTCTCGTCAAGCCTGTAGAAATGATTACAGAACACACCGTCATTATTGATACAGAAGTAAGCAAAAATGGCTTGCGTCCCCAGCGGTCAATAAAGGGACATACACCAAGCGCTGCAGCCACATTTGTGAGTGCTAGAGACAAAGTAAGATAAAGCACGTTTGTTCCTGCTGGGACCACATTCGAAAGCACAGACACGCCATAAAACGTGATGGCGTTCATGCCACATAGTTGTTGCGCAGACATGATAAGTGCCACGGCAATCCATTCTTTGCGATATTTAGCATTCATAATGTACTGGAAAAATGTCGGGGTATTGAACGTGACCGACTCACCAGATACAGAATTTGTATCTGAATCAAAGGCGTTTTCGTCAGCAGAACCCAAAAGGTAACTGGAATCAGAAACCGGTTTTGGAGTCCCGGTAGAAGAGATAGAAAGCGAGCGGTAATGATCAATTTCGTGGCGTGTAGCCAGTTTGCTGGTTCTAAGGCTATGCAAAATTTCACTGGCGTTTGTGATATCTCCACGTTGGATGATGAGCCATTTGGGAGACTCGACAGTGGTGAAGAGGAGAATAAATTGCAGAAACCCTAAAACTGCACCGGCAAGAAAAAGGTTGCGCCATTGCTGATCGTTGCCCCATTTAAATGCAATCAACTGGGCCATCAAAATCCCGATTCCCACGCCAAATTGAAGCAATGATCCTAGCAAGCCTCGATGATTGAAAGGCGCTAGTTCACTAATAAGAATGGGAGCCATGACCATACAAGAACCGGCCCCTAAGCCGGCCAAAAAACGGCCTGTATCAAGAACAAATACGGAATTGGCAAAACACACCAAGACGGAGCCGCAAAGAAACAAAACAGCCGAGATTTTTTGTAAGAATTTGCGCCCAAAAGTACCGTTTATTGCGTGGATGCCCACTACAATTGACGAAAGAAGGCCTCCAATAGTGAACATGGTGTTTATGGATGCCACAGACTCCAGACTCATAGGGATACATTGGACGGCATTAAAATGGCTCCAGATCGTGTCTTCATATGAAGGAAATGGACCAGCAACGCTTTTTCGACATGATAAAATGTCTTGCGGTGCGTTGAATACGGCAAGGTGGAAACCAAATTGCAAGGTGCTCATGCAGCTTACTAGCGTGGCCCACACGAGACTCCACGTGATGCGATGGCTAGTTTGAAGCCCACTCATCAGTTGTAATTATTTTGAAGGTGTTATTTAAAATTATTATTCTTTTTTTTTCTTGGTGGAGTTGGTTTTTCTTTTCGCCAGATCAGGATGACTCAATATCTAGCTGCGGATTTTTTCTTTCTTTTGGTTGAGTTTATTTGCCATGCGTTCGGTAATTGAATTTGAATAAAAGCAGATTAATTATTGAAAGATAAACGAAACAATCTATAAACGACGATAATTGAGAAAAAAAAGAGTAAGTTTGGTGGAAGAAGGCCATTACGAAATACACGAGCCTTATCAGTGACGACTGCAGGCGGAATACCCGTGCTGATTCGGGATACAAGAAAAGAATAAGGACAAGTAGCAATAACTGAAAACCTGAACTGATCCAAAACCCAAGGAAAGAAAAAAAGAAGAATCGAAAATCGAAAGCCTCGAAAAAAAGTCTTTCGCCTCAACAGTTTTATTATTGGCCTGCTTTTGTAGACGTTAGCTTGAAATTCCTGATCTCGGACTTGCCCGAGGCTTGGCCGGAGCGAAACCGCGCCGTAGCGATGCGTTCCTGGCGTGTCACGTGCCTCAAAAAAACCAAAAGAACATGATTGCTTAGTCTATAATAGGAATACTAGCTTCCGGCTTTATTGGCTATGATCAATTTTTAAAACCGAAGGAAAATAGCTGACACTTAATAGAAGGATTAACGAAAAGATTGAAAAAAAAAAAAAAAAAATGAACACCATAAACCTAGCGTGCTTATTCTCCCGTCTACACGTGATCAATTTCACGTGCTCACTACAACGCGTCTATGCTTCGTAGTGATCTTGATTATTGCAAGAAACCGGGGAAATTAACTTATGTTACATTCTCCTGATTTCATATATAAAAAAAAAAATGCTGTAATATTTTATTCATCTAAAAACATAAGAAATGATATAATCAATCTGATGGAGAGCCTCGACAGGGCAGAACATACTCCAGCAGTGTATATTATCGTAAATACACAAGATTATGAACAAAGAAATTTGAAAACTATACAAATTCCCTCGTTTAAGCCCATTGCCACGTGATCTTGACACGGCCCAACAGGTGGTCGGCGATCAGGTCAAATGCAGCAGGCGAAAAATCAAGGTCGTATGGCTTACAACCCTCGCATCTGTCTACAGCAGTCACTTCAACAGACTTACCTTCGTGGGTTGCAATGATCTTTTTACCACATAACGTGTTGTGGTTGGGGTTTCCGTTAGGCGTGTACTGGTCAAACAAGCCATGGCCAATGGCCACAATATAGTCGGTGTCCACATTGGTCCATCCACAAGCACCAAGACCGGTATCGTAGTAAGTACCGTCTCCTGAAAAAACAGCGCCGGTCCCGGCACTGGTGCTGGTGGTAGAGCTGGTGGTAGGAGTAGGAGTAGGAGTAGAAGGAGTTGTGGTTGTAGTTGCAGGGGTAGTGGAAGTGGTGGCAGGTTCAGGAATCTCAGGAACTGCCTGTGTGGTCGCTTGGATACTACTGGAAGACGCAGTTTGTGTAGTTACTGTTTCAGGCGTGTTTGGGGCTTGTGCAGAAGTAGAAGTCTGGGGAAAAGCCGAGGTATATGCGTCGTATCCAGCAAGAACCGTGGTATATTGAGTGAGAGTCACCCATTCGATTTGGTAGATGGGGGAAGCAGCTGCCAATGCCGAGAGAAGGAGTGTAGCGGATGCGAATTTCATCGTAGAAAGTTAAAGGAATGTGGGGAGGGTGGGTAAAGGAATGGCTAGTCCGACTTGGGACAATTAAAAAAAAAAAAATAAAAAGAAAGAGAGCGGCAAAGGACAGGCTTCTGGAGGTGAAATATCAGTGACTATGAATTGACTCAGATCAGCTCATTGTCGGGGCGACTGGCTTTATACTTAAAGTGCTGGTGGAGGCTCATGGTGCAGCCAGCACGCGCGCGACACGCATGGATTTTGCGGCGTACCTGTGAATCTGAATTAGCCGAAGATGATACTCGTTTCAAACCAATTGCTCCTGCCGTTGATCTTTGAAACTATACAATTCTTTTCTTTCGTTTTTTTTTTTTTTTTCTTTTTGAACTTGAATAAATTTTTAAGATCGACTTATTGGCCCGCTGTTCAGAAGTTCAAATGTCCAATTGCCTGTGTTGAGTAATTGCTCGTGCTAAAACATTATTAGCAAGCGTGTCGCAGGGGGCCTGCCTGCTTGTGTCGCGTGAATGCGACTTCTAGATATGCTGCATCCAGGCTTGATGTTTTCTTAAACGAGGTGCCTGGGCCTGGGGGGTGCCTGAATTTGGTGCGACTTACACGGCAATGTTCTGTAAAAGCATAAAACCTCCTCCTTGTCGCTAAAAAAAACAATAAAGGTTAGGAGACTCGGTTTACTTAAATTAGAAATTACCCCTTAAAACATCTTTGACGAGCGTGTTCTGTGGCTTCATATTTGCTTCTCCCCCTTTAGATCCAGGCTTGAGGATTGTGTGCCGGGCCAATTTTTTTTTTTTTCTTGTTCATAACACCGTTGAGCGTAAATTGGACAAATCCGTCATACAATGCCCCTTTTTAGAAAATTCAGCCAGCGCGAATCCTGGACCCCGGCAACTTGGGGGACGAGGAAAAGTGTTCAGTTTTTCTTTGGACTTTTTTAAATTTTTAAAGTTTTATTTTTACATTTTTTCTAAGAGGAACAATCTTCTCTATCTTTCAGCACTTTTTAGTGTTTGTTTTTTTATGAACGAATATCCTCTTGCGTAGGCTCAAAAGAAGGAGTAAGTAAAATTGACTGGTCCAGGCCTGGGGCATTCACCGCGCAACTTCTACGAGATATAGTCTTTGTTCTAATGAGCGAGCGTAAAACTAAAGATCATAAGAGACTACGGAAGTCGGTTTTTTTTTTTTTTTCAATTTTTTTTTTTTACTTTAATAAATTCTGGAATCACCTCGTGATAAGAGCACCAAGTTTCAGCAAAATCAGAGGTCCCTTTTCACGTGTTCGTGATCTCCAGACAACAGCAGGTCGAAGTTGAAGTGAGCTAGAAGAATGTTCGCTTAGAATTGTCCTTTTTGGCACTCCATAATAGAGGTCATTGTTACAAAAGGATAATGACAATAACAAAAGAAAAAAAAGGTAGAAATAACTTTTTTTTTTTTGTTTCGTGCCATCCATCAAGCCATATAATTACTGATCGAAGTAAGTCCACGTACTTTCAGAATTCCGGTTTTGCCATCTTATTTCACCCTATATATTCTCTCTCTCGCGTAAAATTCTTTCAACCAGCTGCTAGTTCTGTTTCAAATTGAAGTCCTGATTTGTCATTGAAAAAACACTATTCACGAATTTTTGAATCCAGAGATAATTTGCGGAGATCTCCGAGAGAGATTCGGCAACTAAAAGGAGACAGAAATCCCCGAAACGATAAGCATGAAATCTTTTTAATTGCTCTCTTCAACAAAAGTTTAAGAGTATATCGTGGGCATTGTTGTGGGATCTGCACTCTTCCGATTCATGAAACACAGATCTTCAACCCAAAACAATCCAGTACGTAAAGCACATGCAGACCTTGAGAGGACTCAGGCTCAATTTTTATTGTTGAAACAATTACCAGAAATTGAAAAATTGCTCATGGTATTAGTTTTGAAAAAAACAAAACAGAACAAATATGAAATAGAAACACTTGATAAATCGGAGAATGTTTCTCCCTGCTCAGTAACCGGACTTTCTAGGTGTAGTTATTCGTTTCAAATAATCATTCACCTTCATCATTACCCATGCTTTTCCGCCTGATTTTGTTACACGTATTCTACTTTATCAGTGTCTCTTTTGCTATGACAAAGCAAAGTGTTTACACCGCTAGAGTCACAGTCGATTTGAATTATAATACCCAGGCAAAATCAAGAACAGATGAATGGACCACCAGCTTCCATACCGTAATCAAGCCTTGCCCTTACAAGCATATAGAAGATGAGGTCAATGAAAAGTTCCAAATTGAAAAAGAACTAAAGAAAACTAACGCGAGGGTAACTGAAAAACACCAAATCCCTTATTCTCCAAAAGTTGTCAGCTTGAAGTCCAAAATCAGCCCCAAGGAAACAGAGAAAATACTTCAGGGGTACATGAAGAAGGTACTACAAGTGTTTGAGCTGAAAGATGTAGAGCTGAAGGAATGGGAACAAGATTTGGTGAGGATTTCTCGACAAATCCTGGAATGTGACCTTAGTGAACGATACTATGTCACAACTTCGGGATTGAAACTCACGGAATATGCAGATGAAGTTCAGAAGGCTATTAACTACTTGCGAATGACGTACAAAACCATCAAAGAGGGGTTGTTCGGGGTCGATCGTCATGTGGCAATTCAAGTATTCGAAGAGCAGCTTAAACCAATTCTTCAGAGTTTGGAGATGGCGTGGAAGTTTCATAATCATGCTGCCATCATGGAGCAGAAATGGCGATCATATTTCTTGGTAAATTTAGCTCGGGAACGCTTTTCTCCGTTAAGTTTACAAGATCATGAGATCTTTGAGCAGTTTTGCCGAATCTATAACAAGGTTTTTGAAAATTCTAGAGAGATACCTCAACCGAACCAGAATTCAAATAC
>JAJMCO010000054.1:0-62035 GCA_030573015.1 Metschnikowia peoriensis | reverse complement strand
CCTTTCAAGATATTGAAGTGCAAGAAGCTGCGATTTCTGAAAAACAAAAACCTTATTTTCTTGACATTTTGTGGAATGAAACTGAGCTCATCTGGCTGGAGATTGCTGGAACCGTTCTGAAAACCTTTGATGAAGCTGATTTCCTCGTAGAAATGATTCACCACCACAGCGGAGTCGGCCAACTCCTTATATTTCTTATATGCATCTAGCCAGCACTTTTTGCTTTGCAAAAAAACTGCCTCTTGGTATGTTTTATAGGCATTTTCTATCTCCAATTCACGCGTGTGTTCTTCCTCGAGATCTTTCTTTGATGCCGGTACGTCCTCCACCAAATTTAGGGGTGAAAATGCAGACTAATGGTTAGTAGAAAATTCGGCGAATCGTGAGATATATATATATATACATATCGATATAAGTAACAATGTATCATGGAACTGAAACGATTAAAACTGACATACCATAATGAAGCGCGAGTATTCGTTCCTTTCCTATCTTGTTCTAATGCTGGAGGAATTTGAATTATATAGCTCAGAATTCAAAAGTAAGCGATGGAGAAATAGAAATTAGAAATTTAAGTGAAAGTAAAAGTAAAAGTAAAAGTATAAAAAAGAAAAATAAAAGAAAATGAGAACAAATCAATCAATGTTCCTCATCAACCTTGAGTTTCGCGTTCGATGGTTTGTGTTGGTTCAAGACACCAGCTGCAGATACACCTTCAAGTCCTCAAGTCGCGCCTCACGTTAACTGACAAAAAGCTAACGCCACTATAACTTACTGTAAAATATGTTTCAAGTTGGGGAGTCTACTTTATTAAAATGGATTCTCGCGTGCGAAATTTTAGCTATGAAATTAAAAATGTATTAAGAACTCTTGTTTTGTGTTCGAACTGAAAGAAAGAAAAAAATCATGATAATAAAGTGCCTTTCCTATCCCTGTAAAGGCACGCCGCTTATAAAAACCCCTGTGATTTCACGTAATATTAACACCAAGCTCATTAATCGGCTCGCGAAACCGTGGATATTATGGGGTTTGCAGTTTCCAAGTCGTGTGGTTGTGTTTTGGAGTTCGGTGGCGTAGTCTCTGAGTCCGATCCCGTAGAATCTGCATCTGTCTTAAGCTTCTCTCTCATTTGCTCCGCCTCTCTCATCTGCTTTTCTTCCCGCAAAATCTTGCGTCCGCCAGTAAGGTACCAACCGATATAGGATGCGAAAATGCCAAGTTCCATCACAAGAACAATGGCGTATAGCACAAGACTCATGATATCCATAGTGCCTACAACAACACTCAACATCGAGAAGAGGGCTCCTGCAGAGTCCATGGCCAAGAAAAAGAAATTTAAACCAACAACGCGACCTTTTCTCTTTGCGATCTCAAAGTATGGGGGAACGAGCCCCAACGCGAGAAGAACTGAAGCGATTATTCCTATCACCAACATTGGCCAGGTTTTGCCTTTTCGGTGTAAGGGCCGAAGCCAGAGAATTAGACCGATTTCAACACCAATAGCAAGCGCGACAAACAAGCCAACATACAAGAGAAGCTTCCGTTTCTTCATGCTGACAGGTGGGTAATATAAGGTCTGTGCCCATGAAATAATGCAAAAGAAGGTGAAGAGCTGTGGCTGAATTCTTAGAGGGATAGATCCATCAGTCCCAAAAAAATAGATCGAGAATGGAACTCCACTCAACGCCCATAAAAACATCATCATGGGGGGCAAGCCGGTGCAATCTTTGGCCTTATAATTGCGGACTATTTGGGGCGTTAATTGGATGCACCAAAGCACTGTTCCGATCGTGCCAAGCACGTTGACTGCCACTTCATTGCTCATGGTTCTTATTCTATTGTGCCTTTCTTAGACTCATGTAAAAAAACGAATTAAAAACCCCAGGGCACCAGTAAGCAAGCAGAAATATCGTATTTCGAAAACATCATCAAGCCAAACCCCGAGATACTTAAATACTTGTGAACGATCTAGTTCCGCGCGAAAGCGCAAAATGTGCCTGTACTGCATCTGCAGCGGAGGCTAGTTCCGGTTCCACCAGCTGCCATGCCTGCAAGATCTGCACGCAAGAAAACCTTCAAGCCCGTATCATCCCTGTCATTCATAATCACTCATATATTCCGTATGGGTCTTCGTATTTATTGAGCTCATTGAAAAGAAGTGAACACTAGCTTAGGGTTTGAGTTCGAATTTCATTCAGGGGATACCCCGGAGCGCAAACCGTTCCGGTGCGCTCGGAATTGCGCTTTTCGCACACGCGACGGAATTTCGCTTTGCGTCCTTGATTCGCAAATTTTATAGGTTTTTTTTGTTTTTTTTGTTTTTTTTTTTGCATTTTTTCTCTCGTCGCAAACCAGTTGCTTAATTAAGCAGAATCACTGTACTCAATTTCCAATTCCTTCTCTTCGTCATCAATGTCCCCGCCTATTTCCGATGAAATTCCGCTGCCTATGCTGTTCTTGCGCATACTCTGAGATTTCCTCAGCGAGCGCCTTCTTGTCTCGTGGATAGGGAAATCGGGAAATTGATCTTCTCTTTCCACTTCATCCGAGTCTAGATTAATGACTTCAGCTTCTTGGTTGAGCGCCCGCGGTGCGTCTGTTGTTGCATCAGCCGTGTGAGTTAAGTGCAGTCTGGAGCGCAATCTTCGCGGATAAGTTTTCCTCTTTGGGTCTGTTGCAACTTCGTCGTTTTGGATGTCTGAGTCAAGTAGTAATTCGGGAGTAGAAAGCTTATTTTGATCGGTTTCGAAACCTGAGTGGCGCCCATCGGGGTTTTCACTTGTGACCTGTGGATCCTCGGGCTCGATAAGAAATCCCCCTTCTGTATCCGAAATTTCTTGCACATCTCTGCCCATTTCTGGTGCAACTTTACTGGAAGATTCCATAGAAGCATCTGCAGGTAGAAACCCACCTCCAATAAACTCTTCATTTTCGTCGGCTGGGGCGGTTTCTTCAATTAGAAATCCTCCACCAAAATCATCTTCGTCTGCATCCATTTCGGGGCTCCGTTGATTTAATTTTGATCGTTTCGTTGGCCGAGGGACGTACGCTTCGTTATCAGAAGCTTCATCCTCGCTAGCAACACTGAAATACCCATCTTCTTCTTCTTCATCTGCATCCTGTTCCCTCCCAGATTCCTTTTCCTCGGCTTCGAAATTGTCTCTGTCTTCTTCTGCTTCTTCAGATATGGTGCCATGGTTTCTATCCAATCTCTTGATGATCTGAAGCTTCTTTAAGAAGAAGTTCCAGCTTCTCAAAGCATTGAGCTCCACGGACTCCCTCTTTTCCTGTTCCTCTTGTTCTTGTAAGCCTTCCAAAACCGCCATAATACCTTCCTTATACTGGATATCGATAAGTATACCTCCTTCCTTAGCTGTGGGAGCCCGTTTGGTTTTTTGCCCCTTTCCGAACTCGAAAGAAACAATCGCTTTAGCGTAGTCGATGTTTAGAATCCAGCGCGCTGCATTCTCGAGCATTTTCATGGATACATCTCGCGAAACTGGCACCAAATATCCATTCTCAGGCACCATTGTAGGCCTGAAAATTTCCACGTTTCCGTATGCATTTTTTGTGATTTTCCCATCGATGATTGGCGGTGGTTTATAAAGTTCTGTCTGAAATTCTGCGTAGAGCCTGACTTGGCCATCGTCATCGCCCTCCTCTTCAGTGAATTGAACTTGGGCCTTTTTTGTTTTTAAAGGCTGGGCACCCACTTTCAAAACTCTTCCACTCATATGCCATGCCTTCGGAGTCTTGAGTTTATAAACACAAGATCTCTTATAAACAGGCATGATGCTACTCTTATTAGACGAGCGGAACGTTCCACATTTACTCGTTTCGTCTTTGGGGTATATGATTTCATCTTGTCTAAGCTGTGGCTCCAAGGCATAAACTGGGTGGTTTTTGAAATCTGCCATATTATTTGGCGTTCCCTCGCAAACATGCCTATCGTAGAATTCTTTAAGTTCCATAGCCTCAGCTTTCGTAATCGCTTTCTTGGGTTTATTGACAGATCGTAGCATGCGGTTGTACCAATGCTCGTCTTCCTCGGAGGCAAACGCAATACGTCTCTTTGCCGTTTTTGCGTTGTAATATTGAGTGTATCTTCTGGTTACATCTTTGACTGTGCCGAATTTATCGTAGGCAATCACATACCATGTTTGGTGGGTTTCATCAGTAGCTGGGGCCTCGAATTTGCATTTTCTCCTCATGGGCATGACTTCGACGACATTGAATATGATTGGATCTACGGTTACCCGTTTTTTCGAGTATTTGTTCCAAACTTCTATCCAAAAAACTGGATAGTTGGATTGGATCTCAGCTTTCTGTTTAGCCTTGTCTGCTTCCTTTTTCTTGCGCGAGCGAATTCCTGAAAGCAAAGCTTGCCGCAGATTTGGAATGAACACGGGGTCGAACTCTGATTTAGGCTTATTAGAACTTTTCACTGGCTTCGCTTCCTCGTTTTCTTCATTTGATCCATTCTTGGCAGGCCTGAGTGATCTATAGTCCGGCACTTGCACCGAAAATACCAATCGAGCATTGATGCCTATCGACCGTAAAATCGCCACGAATGCTTGAGCACCAATATCTCGATTTCCATGGAAAGTCTTTATTGTTTTCATAAATTTGTCAAATGACATCGCTTTGCTCTGGTCTTGGGGAGTAACCTCTTTCGGCCCCCAATCTTTTCTTTGAATACCGGGAGACGTTACTTTAAACTTCCTCGAGAAAACTGTCAGAAGCTTCCTTAACCCGTCAATAAATCGCTTTGATTTCACATAGTCTAAAACATCTGTGTTATCCTGATCGAACAAGTTGACAATTTCTTGTGATACTGTTCTCCGAAGCATGGTCAAAAGCCGTTTATCGCTACACCATTTGTTTCTTACTGCGCCATGACATACCATGGAGAAAAGCACCAATTTATGGGCAAGCTTTCTGGACTTGCGCTCGTGTTTCAGAATTGGAGTGAACGTACGCTTCTTTTTGGCGTCTACCACCTCCTTTTGACCATCTTTTATCGAAAATGTGAGTGTTTCATTGCGAGTATCTTGATTTTTCCCCGTACCGTTGAAAATGTCCATATCAACATCCTCGAGGTCGTCAAAATCATCGGAATCAACTTCCGAATCCAGATCATCATTATTCTCCGTAGAAACATTAGTATGGCCATGATCCGAGGATTCGGGTCCAGGCGTAGAATCCGTGGATACGCGTCCGTATGTTGCTATAGCATCTAAGTCCACATCTTCTAAGTCCACATCTTCGAAATCATCCGTACTTTCTGAATCAATATCGACGGTTTCTGTGGCAGCAACAGGAGCAGGAACTCTTCTCCTTTTTCTCCGAGGCTGCTCAGTTTCGCTTGCATTTCGTAGCGTCTCGCGAATAAGTGATTTGTGCGTTTTGTTTAAAGGCATGATTAAGTATGGTACTTTTGAAGGTTTTGAGATTGCGAATTATTTCTTATACTTTTTATTTTTTTTAAATCTTTTGACCTTTAGCCCTGACACGGATAATGGCGTATGCTTCTATAAAATCTCTAGATGTTTGCTGCTGCTCTAGTTTATGGCTTGTTGCAGGTTTATGTAGTTCATGGATCGCGCGTCTTTACATGTTCTCATTGCGAAATTCAGTAAGTACAATCGAATTAGTAAAAACTTCAAATCAGATTCAAAATATAGAAAAACTTGAAAATACATAACTTTGGTGATAAAACCATAAATTTATCAAAAACATTAATTTTCATTTTTTTTTATACTTAAGTGAAAATACCTGGATAATCACCGAACACTTATATCAACAAAGAATATTTTTTTTTTTCTAGAGCCGGCCCTAAGTTTATACAGCGACAGTACAATCTAGATTATACGCATCCGAACCGAATATGGCACATCTAAATGTGGTCTGTATATGGCTAGACTTTTTAGAGAATGGTTAAGTATTCGATTATTAAAGAAAGATCAATAGAAGGTAATTAGAGAGGAAGCCAATTAAAGAAGAGGTTAATGAATAAGAAATACATCACCACTGAATTCCTCGGTGGCCCAAGTCATATCCTAAGAATAGGGCCGCCAGTGCGAAACAAGAGTTGGGGCCGCAGTTTCCTACGGCACGTAAAGTGAAAAATCAAGATCTAACATCAGTGACATTTATATAAACACATAAATTTTTTATTGCACAAAGCACACCACCATATTTCTTATAGACTAAAAGAACGTTGCATGTTTCGGAGAAACACAAATATTCTCCGACTACGACCGTGGTTTCTGCGGCAAATACATGTTCGGGCCGAAAACCCCATATATCGACGTTTGGCTGACCGGACTCATCGCAGCTTATATGCTAGCATTGAACGAGAAAGCCGGATGCACAGAAAACCGAATTCTGCACTCAAATTAAAACCTAACTTAGGCCATTTTGCAGTGTGGCTTCGGCGCAAACAGGAACACAAATTGGGCGAAACCACGCTAAATACGCGTGGACTTCCTGTGCTGTTTAAGGAGCCTGCCATTATTGAGGTGGTGCTTTTCCACGTTCTTGCTTGTGTTCACTCATGTGACTCAGATGTGAAATGGCTCGAATCCCAACATTCCCAATTATCATATTTGCATACCCACTTATCCAAACGAGCGAAAACGATCAAACCCTCTCGTTCATATCTGCATAAAGATGCCGAATATTTGGCACTCAAACTAGGATATTCTATCCTGATACAACAATCAGAGGTTCTTGTAAGAACGCTAAATCTTATGACCACTGCTTGCCCAAGCATTAATTCCGTGGATATGCTTATCCCCTGGATCAAGTCTCTTAGCGCACCTCGAATAACAGAAGCCTGTAGTGAACTTACAAATCTCACACAGATTCCAACATGCGTCACGTCAGATATTCTTCTCCGGACGCCTCTTAGCATTGATGAAGTGGCACTTCAGCTTGATTTGTGGCAAACCTTTATTGAGCCCATAGCACAGGAGAGCCATGAGAAAAAAGCGCACGTGGCCGGTATCATTGAAAACCTTGTGTTCTACACCACGCAATTTGATCCACGCAAGCTTGAGCGGTTTTTATATCGTTCGGTTCAAGTTCTAACATCCGAGAACTCCGGGTTCTCGTTTAAAATCATGAGTGACGAGTTTATCAACTCCCTCATTTATTTATTAGCCCTCACATTTATTAAAAATGGAGCCACAGGTACAGTCTCGCACATGCCCGTGATAAAAGCACAGAAGGTTCTTGCTGAGCATTTGGGCAATTCTCGGCTATCACAAAAAGGATATGCGGGAATCACACTTCTTATCTCGCACGAGTCAAAGCAGAAGGCCGGCCGATTATTGGAAATAACCAGGGCTCATTTCCCTGAATATACCGATACCCTTTATATCGCGGAAATCTATCTTTCCAACACGCCCGAAGAGCTCTTGCACAATTTTAACACAGCAATTGTACATTACCCGAACTCGGCCACGATTTGGCTAGTGCTCACGAAAAAACTTCATCAGCTCCAGCTTCTTTCGCAACTGCGCAGCCAAAAATTGCTTGATGAACTAGTGGCTCGTAAAGATTCCATTGTCATATCCAAAGATATAATTTTACTGTTGCTAGGCCCAATTGAAAGCATTAGTGGTATCGAAGACTTTATTCACACGCTACAAGAAGCGGGTCTTCTCGCAAAATATAGGAATGTTATCCTCAATAAGTATATGGCCTTGCTTTATCGGTACAGCGATGAGCGCAGTGTTCATAAACCGTACCTTGATAAAATCATTCGCCACAGCTCAAATGTCGAGTGTGCACGATTCTTATACAGGGAAAACAAGTGGAAAACCCTCAGTAATATTGGTGTCATGTTAAATGGTGAGGTCAACCATCGTCCGGGAGAGCTTTACAAAATTTACTGTGATGAACTACAAGACCACGTGCCGGACGAGAATTGTCTAAGTGCTCTTCTTCGTGCAAGTATGAAGAGAGTGGATGGGAAGCCGCTAGCTTGGGGCCAATTCTATGCTCCGCAGGTGGCCGTGCATGAGTTCAAGAAGTATGTGCAGAATGGTCCCGTGCCAAAAGATGAAACGGCTGTTTGTATTTATGCATCCAACCGGTTGTGGCAGGTGTACATTCATGCTCTCAGGTCTGCAGAATATACAGCCGAGCTAGCCGAAATTATGCGTTGGTGGGAACTGGTGGGATTTGTTCCTTCACGCAGCACATTAATGATTCTTTTACGGGCACTACCTACAGATTTCAGCAAACGGCACGTGAAACATGCACATGCACTTCCTGCTAGCAGTGTGTCATGGCCTTGGCCCTCTTTGGAAGAGCTTCAAGGGTGAGTGGTGTTTTGGGGGAGTGAAATTTGCAAGTCTCGATCAATCAATTTTCGTTACTTGCATTACAAACTTAATCACGTGAGTTTCTATATTTTTTACTGCTGACAAAGGTTGAAAGCGAAAAACTTCAACCTGGAATTTCGGAGTCCAAGCAGAAAGACTCGCTTTTATGACCCAGAAGGTAGCGTGATCTTTCAATTGAGATACTGGATAGCTTTGACACCATTACTCGTGAGAACACTCATAGCAGGTTTATATTGAAACAAGTATGCGACAAAAAGTTTAATCCACGAGTGAATTGATTTCTGTATAGTATCTCGAAATCTCTAAATAAACATATTGCATATATCAATTCCTTTCTCACGAAATTCATCTCTTCTCTTCTCTGCTCCGCTTCATTTTATCATAAATCGAAATTAACCGGTTTCGCCCGGACCCGAATCGCGAATCGCGGGGGACCAATCAGCAATAAGAAAGAGGCCGAGGGAAGAATCCGGTACATAAGTGCGCACACAACGAACCCCAGAGAACGCACGAATTCTGACAGCCCCAAATTACGAAAAAAAAAAAAATTACACTCGCCCAATTCAAAGATTCTCTTCCTTTTTTTTTTTCTTGGAAATGTTGAGAGTAAGAACAGGCGTTGCCACAAACGTAGCTAGAAACTTTGCATCTACCGCACACAAAATGTCTGCTGCCACCAGAACCGAAAGTGACGCCTTTGGCGAAATCGAGGTCGACTCCTCGAAATACTACGGAGCCCAAACCGCCAGATCGAAGATGAATTTCGACATTGGCGGCACTGCGGCCAGAATGCCCGTGCCTGTGGTCAGAGCTTTTGGTGTTTTGAAAAAATCCGCCGCCATTGTCAACGAATCTTACGGTGCTTTGGACTCCAAGATTGCCGGTGCGATCAAACAGGCTGCCACCGAAGTTGCCGAGGGTAAATTGGACGACCACTTCCCCTTGGTTGTGTTCCAGACCGGTTCCGGTACACAATCCAACATGAACGCCAACGAGGTGATCTCGAACAGAGCCATTGAAATCTTGGGCGGCCAGTTGGGCTCCAAGACACCCGTGCACCCAAACGACCACTGTAACATGTCGCAGTCGTCAAACGACACTTTCCCCACCGTGATGCACATTGCTGCCGTCACCGAGATCTCCAAATCCTTGGTTCCTGAGTTGACTGCCTTGCGTGACTCCTTGCACGCCAAGGCCGAGGAGTTTGCCGACATTATCAAGATTGGTAGAACCCACTTGCAAGATGCTACTCCTTTGACTTTGGGCCAAGAGTTCTCTGGCTACGTGCAACAACTTACCAATGGTATTGCTCGTGTTGAGGCTGTGCTTCCAAACTTGTCCTACTTGGCTCAAGGTGGTACCGCCGTCGGTACTGGTTTGAACACCAAGAAGGGATGGGACTCCAGAATCGCCGAGGAGGTTTCTAAGTTGACCGGCTTGCCATTCAAGACCGCCCCCAACAAGTTCGAGGCTTTGGCTTCTCACGACGCCATTGTTGAGGCATCCGGTGCATTGAACACCGTTGCCGTGTCCTTGTACAAGATCGCCAACGACATCAGATACTTGGGTTCTGGCCCTAGATGTGGCTACGGTGAATTGTCCTTGCCTGAGAACGAGCCTGGCTCGTCCATCATGCCCGGTAAGGTCAACCCTACCCAAAACGAGGCCTTGACCATGGTTGCTTGCCAGGTCATGGGTAACAACACCGCCATTACTTTCGCCGGTGCTTCTGGTCAGTTCGAGTTGAACGTTTTCAAGCCAGTTATGATTGCCAACTTGTTGAGCTCCATCAGATTGATTGCTGATGGTGCCAGATCTTTCAGACTCAACTGTGTTGACGGTATTAAGGCCAACACCGACAAGATTGAGAAGGTCTTGCACGAGTCCTTGATGTTGGTCACCGCTTTGAACCCAAAGATTGGTTACGACGCAGCCTCTAAGGTCGCCAAGAACGCCCACAAGAAGGGCTTGACCTTGAAGGGGTCTACCTTGGAGTTGGGTGTCTTGTCCTCTGAGGAGTTCGACCAATGGGTGAGACCAGAGAAGATGATTGGTCCTAAGGACTAAATATGCTCCGGTTCCACTCTAACTGAGCACGAATTGTAAATATTCATACCCCCTACCAATAAACCATATTTATGCAGACTTTTATTGCCATGTTGTAGATTAAATTAATTCTCGTATTCTCGAAAAAGGTTGCATATAACTACCACGCTCCTTTGCAGACGCGCATCTTATTCGCATATGCGCTTACAGGGGAAAAGATTGCGAGAATTATTTCGGGAGGAAAAGCACCATGGCCGGTCTCAATACAGTTTGAGCGACATTTCGGTAAAGTGACCATTTACGTGAAAAACTGTTCTCCTGTTCAATTGATTTTTTACCTCAAAATACCACCAACAAAAAAAGGAGGAAAAGTAATAAAAATAAAACAAAGACAATAAGTAACAATGCCTGCAACTCAGCCAGACTATAGCATTTATTTGGTGACGGATTCCACCATGGTCCCAGAATCCACCACTTTTCTCTCACAAGTGAAACAGGCAGTGGAAAATGGCGTTACCATTATTCAGCTTCGCGAAAAGAATATTCTGACGCTTGAGTTCATTGAAAGAGCACAGAAAGTACACGAAATTACCCGTGCACATGGGGTGCCATTGATCATCAATGATCGTATTGATGTGGCACTTGCAATTGATGCCGAGGGAGTTCATATTGGTCAAGAAGATATGCCAGCAAAAATCGCCAGGCAAATTATTGGCCCAAATAAAATTTTGGGTGTTTCCTGTGGAACAGAGGCCGAAACAGCACAGGTTTGTGAAGAAGCTGTTGCTGATTATGTCGGTTTAGGTACAATGTTCCCCACACAAACCAAGAACACAAAGCCTCCATGCGGACCGATTGGAACACGCCGTAAGTTGGAGATTTTGAAAAAACACAATGAGAGCAACACTCGCAAAATCTCGTGCGTGGGAATTGGAGGTATCAATCTGAGCAATGTGGCCAAAGTTCTATTTCAATGCCAAGTTCCGGGCCAAAAATTGGATGGTGTGGCGATTGTTTCTTGCATCATGGCATCAAAGGATGCCACTGCTGCCACCAAGGCATTAATTGAACAATATAATGCCTCATACCTATGCAATTGGTCTGAGAATCATGAAAGACTCGAGAAATTCCACGCTAAACCATTGGCCCATCATATCACCAATAATGTGGTGAAGAATTTCAGTGCCAATGTTGCTTTAGCGGTAGGGGGATCTCCTATCATGTCGGAATTGTCCGAAGAATATGAAGAGTTTGCATCTTTAAAGATTCCAGCAAGTTTGGTTATTAATTTGGGAACTCCATTGCCAGAATTAATGAGGGTGGCCACAGTAGGGCTTCAGACATATAACAAATACGGAAAGCCTGTTGTTTTTGATCCTGTGGGTGCAGGTGCTTCTAAGGCCAGGTTTGAGGCCTGCAGGTCTTTGTTGAATGCCGGCCAATTCACTGTTATTAAGGGTAATCTTGGCGAGATATTGGCTCTCTTCAAATTCACGCTTAGCACTCGCCAATTGGAGGACAAGAATGCAGAAGCAACCATGCAAGGGGTTGACTCTACGGTCGAATTAGATGATAACCAAGCTGCTGAAATTGCTCTTGCCGTATCTCAAGAATTCCGTGCAGTGGTTGTTATTTCCGGTGCGAAGAATATCGTGGCAGAGTATCGCCATGAAACACAAAGCACCGACGGTAATTCTACTAAACGCGTAGAATTTGTGGACGGAGGCCATCCAATTATGGGCTCTGTTACGGGAACTGGGTGTTCGTTGGGAAGCACCATTTCGAGTTATGTTGCCTGTGCCAGCCATGCCAAAAAAGATATTTGGCATGCTACTCTCGATGCAGTTAAGCTATACAATAGAGCTGGCGCAAGAGCTGGCGCAGCATGTAGCGGTCCTGGTGATTTCACTGTCAAATTTTTGGACGAATTGGCCCGTGAGAAGAATGAACGAGACGCTTGATTGCAGCATCGCTCATTCGAAAAGTTTGTATGTGTGAATGCATTAAGGTTTGAAAAACTTGGCTTGTCCAAGAGTATTGATAGGAATTAAGAGCCCATGGTGTTTGTAATTTGGTCTTTCAGGGGGTATAGCGATTTTTTTAACTCGTCAATAAAGTCTGAAGGGTCTGAGGCAACATGCTAATAGAAGTATCTCTTCGAAGAATGAAGTCTCCTCACTAATTTACCCCATTAATTGAAGAACTTGAGATCTAATTGGCCGCTTCCGCAAAGGAAGATTGTCTTGTTTTGTGGAATTGGCGGACAATTAGAGCGGAAAATAGGTTCTTATAATTTGAGTGTTTTGTAACTTATCATAGCAATTCCAAGCCAACCATCATACACATGTGATCCGATGGAAACACTCCCACTTGAGGCTGGTAAACATGCTCAGGACCCATTTCCTCGTAAGTGGGCATTTGAAGGAGCGCCAAAAGGCGCATGCCGCTAACATTAGTGAAATCGGTCAATGATTTCACTTCTGTTGAAGAGATGCCGTCCCAATCAGTGATTACAAATATATAATCGAGGAGATCTCGGGAAAGCTTCCCACAATATGAAAACCATGGTTCGCCGCTTCCCGGCTGACAATTTCCCTTATCCACCAGGCTGTATCCGACGGAATATAGGGAGATTGCCCTTTGATGGATCTGGTTGTGGAAGCTTTCGATCTTCGCTACTCTGCGCAAAGACTCGGGTGTTTTTGAAATGTGATGAGCCGCACGTATTCGCTTAACTTTGGAATCCAAATTGCGGTTAAGCGAACGCATGAGCATATCGTGGGCCCAGCGAGGATATTTCACGGGTTTTGAGACAAGAGAGAGATACGCAGCATCATCCACAGTCGAGTTAAAATCACCTGCTAAGAAAGTATAGAAATTGAAGGAAGCCTTACACACTTTTCTAATTGATTCCGCAAAGCTAGCGATACCTGTCAATATATTCCCCGCTAGAATCGTTCTTTCTACGGACATCATTGCCTTCAGCGGTAAATGAGTTGTACCGACAATAATCGCGTCTTTTGAAGGAGACACATGGCCTTTCAAAAAAGCTGGAGTGAAACGCAAGCATAAAAATAATGCGCCATGAGTGCTTGGCCGATCAATTCCGGTTGAAGTCGATTCACGGCGTGGGAAAAGCACTTTTTCATAGTCGAATTCTTGGAATAAGTCCCACTTGTAGCATATAGCAATAGAGTGGTACTCGTTGGTGGTGACCACTCGCATATTATAACCATGTCGGGCAAAACGCTCGATCATTCTATAATGATCGGCTACTTCCTGGAGACACACGATATCCGGGTTATAGCGACATATTTCCCTTAAAAGAAGCCTCTCGCGAGAGTAGTTTGGGATATGATACAGTTCGTCTTCTCGCGGGCTTAATAAATTGTATGTCATGATGGATATTTGCGGTCCGTTCTCGTATTTAGACTCCTGGATTTGCAACATCGGCCGATGTCTATACCACTTATCGAGCCGGGCCCGGAAGGAAGAGCTGCATACATCATGGCTTCGTTGGGGCACCGCTTCCGGTTCTGTCATGATTTTTTTGTCTCTTTTTTTTTTATCTCTATTTAAATTTTTTGAGGAGAAATTAAAGTCCTTATTTCGTATTTTGGAATGTGTAGAATATGATGGAGATAGTTTGACAGGTGCGCGGGCTTGATTCGGTAAGGAGGAGTATCGCTGTGGTCTTAATGATGGGGATATACTTGGAGTATGAAGTTACAAGTGGGAGTTCAACTTTTCAAAGCTTCAGGCAATTGTCGAATAAAAAAGAAGAAACGAAAAGAACGAAAAGAAAAAGAATTTCCCAGCAATGAAATGTACGCGTCGAATTCAACAAACCTTGAATAGTTGCAGATACAGAAGACTCGCGATCTGCGGAAACCGTTGGTGTCCGTTATGAAAGCCTTTTTGACTGCTGAGCACGTGACCCACGGCAGTTGGGCCAAATTTTTGTAATTGGCTTTATGAATACTTTGGTCACAGATTAGATACTGAGGGGAAGGAAAGATGGAAAATACACCAAATACTTGTAAGCTATTGAGTATGAAACGTTTCGAAACTTCAATCTCGTTTGTGTGCATATTTTTCCCGGAGCTAGTTGCACCTGAATGTTAATTTTAACTGGAAACTCTCGGTGAGGCTCGGGGCGCGGTCAGAAAAGAATCATTCACATTTTTGTTGAAGATAAGCAAAGGCTTGGAATAATGAAGGATACCCTTACGTCAAAGACAAAAAAAAAATTAGAGTTTTCAAGGCAAGCTTTAATAATTGACAATTTTTTTTTCTTTTTGATATATAAATATATCTCAAAGTAGCATAAATCAAAACTTCCAATTACCCATATTCACGGTCTGTCCAAACCGTGGCTCTTCTATGGAGGCTATCTCTGGCCCATCGGGCCTAATCGAGATTGAGCCAAGCGCGCATCGTGGGGCATGATTTTTTTTTTTTTTTTTGGCTGGTCCTTTATCTAAATTGAGCAGCAGATGTGAAGTTGCGGAGTACTGAAATATAAGAAAAGCAAAAACAAAAAAAAAAAACACACAAGAACAAAAAGAAGAGCTTTTGAACTCTTGAAATATAATAAAAGAACATTTTCCCCCATAAAACTCTAGTCACAATAGGTCTATTACCGGACAGTTTGAACAAAACCCTCATATCATTGTTTATTATTCGCCAACCTGTTGCTAATATCGAATATTGCTATTACTAATTAGCGACCAAACACAAAAACATTTCAATATGGTGGTCCAGGGAAAAACACGGAAAACAGCAACAAAGACTGATACACCAAGACCTTCGCCCGTATCGCGGATCGATAAGATCGCCTCGTTAAAGCGATATCCAGATAAGGATTATGCCTTGGACTTGCTCCATCAAATGGCCCGGGCTGTGGCTCCAATAATTCACGAGTATAAATTTAAGGTGGGTACTCTCTGTGAAATGTATCCTAAAAACGCATGTTTACTCGGCCTCAATGTGAACCGGGGCCAGAAAATCTTGATTCGGTTGCGGCCAGCTCATAATGACCGGACGTTTCTTCCCATGGGCGATCTTATCGGCACATTTCTTCATGAACTCACACATAATGTGCATGGGCCTCACGATGCTCGATTTTATGCCCTTCTAGATGAACTCCGGCAGAAATATGAGACAGGAGCATTCCTCGCCAAGGATTACGTATGCGAGGAAAATGCTCTTGGTTCTGGTTTCCAAGCACCTTGGGCAACGCCTCAATCGATGCGCCAAAAGCGTATTGAGGCTCTAAGTAAAGGTAAGTATAAAGCGGAAGCTCGTAGAGTGGGCGGCAAGGCTCCACCCGCAGGAGATCTTCGTAAAGCGATGCTAGAAGCAGCCGAACGACGGCTCAAGGATGCAAAGTGGTGTTCACATGGCTCGGATGCAGAAGTCCCGGAATCTAGTGACTTGGAGATCATTGAACTCGACGATGAGCCTTTGACTCGTAAACAAGCACACTCTTCAGCCGATAATAAGGATAAGATGCCAGATACCGAGAAGTACAGAGAGATTATCGATCTTACAAGTGAAGGCACAGGTGACAATAATGATGGAAATGACGATATTGAAATAATCTCAGTGCATGCATGTGAGCAGAATCAAGAGCAAGACCTGCAACACGGCTTAAGGCCGTCGCTAATAGAACAAAAAACGTTTTCGACCTCAGGTGGCCACTTTGAAATGTGCTCTACCATACGTTACTTCATCTCCAGTTCTCCAGGACGTACATTTATCGGCGATGGACTGGGGTCTATACGGCGTAAAGTGGTGGCTGATCTAAATTTCGACCATATTATCGAGAGCACCTCCTACATTGAAGTGCCACAAACTACAGACCAATCCACCAATTTACAACAAGGAATTACAACACACAAAGAAGTTTTAGAAGCAAAGAGCAACGGCAAGACCAAGAAAGAAAAAAACACAAAAGGTACGAAGAAATTAACTAAACTGGAACGCACCCTGCCGAATAAACAAGGGTTGCTCGTCACGCAAACTACTACTGCACTGGCCTCGACTGTCCGGAAACGGGAAAAAAGGGAGAAGAGAGCAGAGAAGGCACGAACGGTGAAACACGAACAAAAGAAACGGGCCCGGAAGGAGGTGCGGTGTGTCTCTTTCCAGGAACTCTTCTTATCATGATTGGGCAAAATTATGCTTTTTTTTCTAATTACTTTTCCTTCTTTCCTTCCTTCCGCCCCCTTTTTCCCTCCTTTTTTTTTTTTTTTTTTTTTCTTTTTTGCTAATTTATTTTAAGGTCTAGTTTGGCTCGTGCCTGGACATTGGACACACACCCTTGCTTGCAGCCTCGGAGCGCGGTATACGAGAGGGGTTGCCGGCCGGAGGCAAGCGCAACACACGCACGTGATGCTTTTTGGTGGGCACCTCGATACGAGTGTTATGCAGAGGAATTTCGGGGATCAGGCCACCTACAAGAAAAGAACAAAGTGGGATTTAATCAGCAAAAGATAACAAACATTTTATCATTTTCTTTTTTTCTTAAAAGAAAGAACGAAATAAAGAATATTTAAACCACGCCGTTTTTCAAAGTGTGCTGATTTATTTTTTGTTCCGTTAATCTTTTCCCAAACTCCCCCAACATTTTCCTCGCTATTTCAACTCAACATGCAGAAAACCGACTCCGTGTTAAACTTAACCAAGCCATCTCTATATGGCATTTACAACTCCTCGTCAACCAACTTAAACCTGGAAAACGATGAGGTGGAGGAGTATATTGACGGCGTTCAGCTTCATATCAAGGCAAAGGAAAACCGGCCGGCCACTGCCAGAACGCTTTCCGCACGTGACCAGAAATTGGCCCAGGTATCTTTATTTACCAAGCTACTCAAAATCGTCAGTAAGGCCACAATTGTTGTCATTGCTGCGCTTGCATATAATGAGGTCACTAGAAATATTCATATGACGCATGTGGACAAGAATGGCGCTGACATCAATGCATATCTCAACCGGTTCATGACCAGTTTCAAGCCTACTAGTGTGGTTTTTTCCGGCGACAAACTGGACGGGTGGCAAGTTTTCGATAAAGTAATGACGTTATTTCTCGAGGGCCTTGCGCTAAGTAGCATTGTACCTGTTTTGGACAAATATATGCCAGCTTGGGGTACTGCTCGGGTCTTATCGTCAAACCCTGACCCCAAACACCGGGCAAATTTGACCAGCGACATTATCCGCTCGCTGATTGCGTTTCTTGGGATCTCCTATGCCATCAGAAATATCCAGTGGAAGTCATCGCTTCAAATGGCACTGACATGGACACTTCTTAATCCTGGTTTATGGTTGATTTTGGACGGCACGCTAAATGGATTTGTTGGTTCTATCACCGTAGCAATGTTGGGCTCAGCAGTGATTTACGGCCAGAGTGCTAGCACGTTTACTGGTGAGTCTGAGAGCTTATTTTCAATCTTCCTCTTCATTGCTAGTTTCTTCTTCTGCGGAGTGATTATTTTTGGCAAGTTGGGCCGTTTCTTATTCGGACAGAAATAAGTGATTCACCTTCTTTATTTTTTTTTCCGTTTTTGGCCGTAACTCAGACACAAGCAACTTTTTATTTTTCGATCTTTGATTATTTGTGTTTGGTATGGTGACTCGCCTGGGCATGGACAATGTAGGTTGCAAGATTATTGGTGCTGAGACCATACTGGATACGCAAAGTTTATTCAAAAGAATAAACAACAGATACGAAAGGAAATACGACTATGTAGGAAATCTCATCAACACTGAATTTATCAACGGAAAGAGAAAAAAAAAATGGACTTATAAAGTGAAGATTAAGCACACGAGTGACCCCCAAGACTCAAGTCAAGCCCTTTCCGGGTTTGCCTGCACATAAGACAACCAATGAGCGGAGGGTGATATCTCACTACAAGCAAAAAGTCCACCCTCACATTAAAACAAAACATCGTCGTTAAAACTTCAAACACAACCACCACACACAGAAATGAGCGGAGGTCCAGTTCCAGTTTGGAAAAAATACACAACCCGTCCCACGGGAATCTGGGAGAAAATCCGGCAATTTTTGGTGCTTGTGCCCAACAGATCCTCTGGTAACCCTTTGGTCGAGCATTTTAGAGCGATTCCTCCAGGTGCTAGAATCCAACAGGCCAACGAGTACAAAGACCCAATCACGCTTCCCGCCGGTGATATCAAGGGCAACCCATACTACAAGCGTGACTACAGAAGAAACTACCCCCAAGTGCATGCGTTTGACCAAACGAAAGTGTCAGGTTTGTTGACGTTAGGATCGGCCGAAAAGCCCCGTATTTCTATTGGTGAGAAGGGCTCAAAGGAGTTGGCTGCTTTTGGTGAAGGCAGTTCTGTAAGTTTGGCTACCACTTTGAGTGGTGTGGACAAGAACGTGATCAAGGGCCAAGTCTTGGGTTTTTCTGGTGAGCCTGTTGTAGCACCTTCCATGCACAAGTTCAAGTGGAAGATCTTGCAGGAGCCTGAGCACGGTATGTACACCGACGATTACCCATGCCGTTCTTTTGCTATTGAGAAGCCTTCTCAGTAAACCCCTTCTTCATCTAAACAAACATTTCCCCCTGGATTGGGCACGGATCCTTGTGGGGGGTCACATGCATCTTTATTACGTACCACTATTATATAATTATATTTATATACACTAACCCGTATTCATTCACAAAAGTCTATTCAGAACCAGTTTCTATCGAATTCTTTTTTAATTTGTTTTATTTTTTTTTATTTTTTTTTTTGTTTTCGTAGTTGGAGCTGCGGTAATGCCGTGGTCAATTGTAGTGCAAACCATAATTTTAGGTACTCCACTCCCCCCAAACCCGAGGGCATCATCATGAATTGTGTTTCACAAGCATGGACATGTAAATACGGACTTTGAAGGACGGGGTGTATATCTACGGCAGTGTATTTATTGGAAAAGTCGACCTTTCCATCAATACGGAAGTATAACACCGGTACCAGGTAAAACCGGTCGTAAAGAATAGTCATTTCCACATTTTGTCCCGCTATATTATCCACATAAGTTCCCAGGGGTTCCAGAGATATATTTACACTCAAAAATAGGTATTTACCACCGCAAAATTGTTTCACATACGTATTGGTGATTTCCAAAGGACGGTCCGAAGATAAGTTGTCGAGTAGAAACCCAGAAAATTGCTCAATGTTGGTGTTAAATTCTGAGAGATCCATGATTGATAACCAAACTTTTTTTTATCTCTCTCTTGCTTCTTTCATGAGGAAAGAAAACGATTTCCAAGTCCTTTTCCTCTTACGTATTATGGCCTTGTATTGCCTGTAGACCTTAACTTATTTCAAAATCCACGCACTCACGCACTTACTCTGCCAAGAGGGAGTTTACATTAATTGGCCAAACCGGGAAGGTGAGGTAACACGTCCGTTTAAACTACTCATCAATTTTTGATCATTCATTTCAGGAAATTGTAAATTTGACTTGAGAAAATAAACGTCACATCTATACATAAGAAATCACATGACGTGACTTCTCCCTTTGATCTATCATTAACTGAACTGACTCTTCGTAGGTGAAAGTGATGTCATATAAGACCTCCTTTCATTCACCCAGAATACTTTTCAACAAATCTCCTTTTAAGCTCAATCAATAAGCCATTCGTGAGCTTGATATACAAAACTACAGCAATTGCATACTAAAAGTCGTCTAAAGAACAAAAAAAAAAAAAATGCTTCTTGCCTTCGTTATATTCAACAGAGACCGACTTCAAGCTTCATTACTCCTCTAGTCTTGTTTCTTCTCTTCTTCCTCCTCGGCTGTAGTGGATTCACTCAACAATCCCAGTTTCCCGTTGAAAAGAATTCCTGAATTGCTGGCACTGATGGAGTTTCTATTATACATTTCCTTCACTTTCTCGGCATTCGGATGTTTCATCGACAAACCGCTGACTCCAGATTTGTTTCCCCCAAGTTGTTTTTGCATGGCATAGTCGCCACTATCAAAGTACTTTTTGTCTTGCAATTTTGAAGAAAGAATCTGCTGCTTTGTGGGGAGTTTGCCATACATCTTAAAAATACGCAACTCTTGTGGGTTCAATTTGGACAAATCGATACCTTGCTCATTTCTTGGCGCACTCAAAGGATCTTCGTCTGAGGACATTTCTTTTTGTTTTATTATTATTGTTATATTCCTTTAATTGTGATTATATGGATCACTCTCAGACCTTTTTGTGGTGAAGTAAGTACTTATATATTTTAAACCGTCTCAATTCTAGGGGCTGTGAGAAATGAGAATTGAGGGCAGCGAGAATGCGGCGTGGGGCAATTGAAATGAAATGGGGGACCAGGTATGCAGGAAAATACTACGGCCAAGTGAGTTCGGCAGAATAAATTTGAAGAAGTTTTGTTTTTAGTGTTCAAAATTGAGAAGATTTTCTATTTGTTTTTTGGTTCTTTTACTTTCCAATTTCTAAAATACTTGTTTCGTTTTCAGTGGTCTGTTGAAAGGACGACACTTTATGCAGATATTATGAAAAGGGAGAATGATAATTAGTAGTTGGAACTTGGCTGTGCGCATGCGAGAAACCTTCGTCATGCCAACATTCTCCATGCAAAAAAAAAAAAAAGGAATGGCAAGGCTCAGCTTTCCAACCTTTTTCTGGATTCTGAACCGATTTCTTGTTCAAGAGCAGTAGAACAAAAGCGTTCCAGTGTAGATTTAGGTTCTTGTATGCACTTTTCTCCAAACGTCTAACCATATTTTAAACAAGCATTAGCATGAAAAAGAGCACCAGTTATACGGGAGCTATAATCTTGTGAAAAGACTCTAAAAGCCAAGGCAATACCGTCGCTGCCAAGATCAAAATATCAACAACATACACAAGGACATCGTAGAGCTCGATTGGGATCGGCAACTTATTGGGAAGCTTGCTCACGACTAGAAGAATCTCAAAGTCGGTGTATTCCACAGGTTCGAGGGCATAGAAATCCGCCTCGTAATCAATCACGATGTATATATCTAATGTATTACTCTTGTGCTCGAGACCTGTAAATTGTTTTTCTTGGATGAACCTATGGCCAAGCTTGAAGTTGACCGGCGTAGTGGCTGGCCAACATAACTTGACGTTGATCAAATCTTTGGAATCAAACAGGCGATTGTGGTAATTATTCAACTTCACATATAATCTTTGTTTTGGGCTAGTTGTGAAATTATACGGCACGCTGAGTATCAGGTTTTCTGTAGCATAGTTATCAATGCTAAGTATTGGATGGTTTTTTAGAAGCAATGCGGTTTCATTTAAAACTTGAAATTTAGAATCAAGCGGGCTTTCCGGGTCATGAATGGGGATATCGTAGTAGTTTGGGATCTGGAACCCATAGGCTTCTGTATTGGCCAATGACACGACACTTAGTGAAAGGATGAGCACGAGAAAAAGCATCTGTAAATTAGTGGGACGCTTTGACGAGAAAAAAATCCTGCTAGAAAAATAATCCTGCTCAAAATTGCTTAGCCGGTGAATTATGAAAGGCGGTTTGAATATTTTTTTTTCTTCTTTTTTTTTGTTTTCTAACCCCTGTAGGAAATCCCCTATTTTAGATATTCTTTTCCTGTGTGCTTGAAGAGGTTGATCTTGATTTGCAAAGTTTAGCCTTCGGATGTTTGGGTGTGCATATGACCACCATGGAACATTAATTTAGGAATCTAAAAGCCGTTGTCTCCAGCGCACATGGACTTGTTTTCGGTCAGGATTTTGCGGGCCCAAATTCTGTTGTTGTCTTTCTACGTCAACATCCATGTCGACCGGGAATTTGAACGAAAATTCCGAAAGGATTTTCTGCATGTAAAGCGTAGTGGTGTACCACCCATACAAATGGAGCGTATTTAAGCCCGTGAATGTATGAAGAAGCGTGGCCAAGATCTTCAGCGTGAGTAACTTTTTGTTTTCCGTGTACTCCGTAAACCCGATTGCCAAGTGGCGGATCGAATGCAGATGTTTTGGGAAAGGGTATTCGAGGAAATCGAGAAACCGTTCCAGCAACACAAATGAGTTATTTTTAGAGTATGTGATTGCAAGTTTTTGTATGGAATCCAGTAGATTGAATAATGCCAAATTAAACGGATACTGCCATGTACAATCGTGAATATTAAGGACAGAAATATGCGGGAGTGTACTGGAATCCACGTCATACTCCAGCCAGTCAAAATGATAGTTGTAAAGCGTGAGTTCACGTAAACTGGCGAAGTTATAAAGATGGCCTAAACAGAAAACTTTACGACTAAGTCCCAAGTCTGCTTTGATGATAAGCCGGAGACTGCGGATATGTGCACATTTATTGTACTTGAGCCAGTGGGACAGGTTCTGCGAGGTGATGGAAACAGCAGAAAGTTTCGGGAAGAGTTCGGGGGCAAGAACCCGGCCAAAAGTATCTTGCTGGTACTCGTTATATGCATTAGGAGTGGTGATTAAGAGATGTTCACAATAGTCTCGTACACTATGGGGAGAAACAGAGGGGTTTCCGGTATTTTCCTGATCTTGAAACGCAAGCACCTGGTCCCATGTCACGTGTACCAGGTTCATGATATACGGAAGAACTTTGAAACGGTAAGCGTGATTTGTGAGTGCTAGCGATTTCACATCTTTGCGCGTGATCTGACTAAAGATAAGCTCAAGAAGCTCCACGGGGAGATCCAAAAGACAGGACATGGGAGATCGTTTTTAGATTATTTTCTTTCAGTTTTTCTTTCCCTTTTTATCTTCGTTCCTGTTCAGTTGCTTTCTTTCTTATTCTTATAAGTATGGTTTTTGTTTTGTGTTCTGGTTGTTGAGCTGGTGCTCAATATTATTTTAATGAAAGTGTGGTTGAGGTCTCGGCCCTCGGCTTTCGTTTAGATCTGCGAGACCGGCTGGAGCGCTCTGTAATTTTTTTTTTTTTTTACCCCGGACTTCGCACTTGTTTCCTTCCTATTGCACGGTGATCTTCAAAAAGTGATGCCGCCGCGTGCCGAAACGGCCTTAACTAGGGATCTGGGTGGGAAATGATTGCTGGGTTTTGAGCGTGTTTTTAGAGAGGTTTCAGCGTGTTTTTATCGGCACTTTTTATCCTATTCTATAAAAAATAAAAAAAATTGATTTAGAAATTAACATGATATATTTAAACCGCTATTTCCCCATCAAATAACAAATCAACCTACTTCGTACTTCTAAATTTAAACTTTATGGTGGTCGCTCCTCAAGGCTTGGCAAAAAAAAAAAAAGAGAAAAAAAAAAAAAAAAAAAAAAAAAAAAAAAAAACACTCGTCACTTCGCACAGCCTTGGCCACGTTGAAATGGATGAAGAAATCTTTCCAGTGTCAACTATCTTTCCCCAAGTTTCTTTCTTCCACAATCCAAGATCCAAAAACGCTTTTTTTTTTCTGTTTTCTTCTTTCTTCCTACAACCGTAGATATCTTATTCCAACTTATTCCTATACACTTCCCCAAACCAGAAATCAAATGGTACTGCTCCATAGGTCGATCCAGCACCCCGCAAAACGTCTGCTTATAGGAATACTTATTCTTGCTGCCTTTTGGCTATGGTGGAGACAAAATACCGGCGCACTTCCGAGAACCATCGCCCATCTTGATTTCGAATATGATCCAGTTGAGAGATACAGTCTAGATAAGAAAAATTGTTGGCTCGTTACTGGAGTGGTGGTGCTGGTTGCAACGTATCTTCTAGCATGATGAGTGAGTAACTAACTTACTGGCTACGAGAAAGGGAAGATACTTCCTCTTTGGTTGAAATTCAACGCAATGGAGAATAACGAGAAAATTCGAAAACAAAAAAAAATTATTTAAAAAAAAAATACAATGGATGAGTTTTGGAAAAATCACACTTTTAGGGTAAGAGAATTTCAATCTCAAAATCAACAATCATGTTGGGACATTACCTACCTTTTGTTTTACACCGGTGCGAAACCAGGGTCTCATGGATTTATTGGGGCTGCAGCTTGCAGTAGAAACACGCACATAGCATAATCACCAGGCACAGGAAAACGGTCGTTTGTTAATAGTTTCCTATCCTTTCTGTTCCCTGCCTACCTCTTTTTCTCTTTTTCTTTTTCTTCTTCATTTTCCGCAATTAAATTTTTTTTTGATTCTAGCATCGAAATTTTTATGTATGAACAGAAATTATTTAGAAATCGCAAAATTGCTTCATAGTTTCATTCGGTTAGTTGTCGCGTGAGTGCGTGAAATCTTCCCAGTCTCACGGCACGGCACGGCACGGTACCCGTAGTTCCAATTTGCTCACTATTTGGAGTGCGCAATGCGCATCGCTTGCCTCTCCTCTCCAGACATGGACCAAGAAATTGAAGCTTTGCGGCAAAGAATCGCCGAACTTGAAACTGAAAACCGGGATTTGCGTTTGCATAATACAGCGAATTCTCCGCATTCACCAGCTATATCAATCCCCAATGTTGAACGACTTTCGGTAGATTTGCCCATGTCTCTAGAGGAATATAGGAGATATGGCCGGCAGATGATAGTGCCTGGATTTGGATCACTATCAGCACAGCTCAAACTTAAAAGGGCCAAAGTCTTGGTTGTTGGTGCAGGTGGCCTCGGATGTCCGGCATTACTCTATTTGTGTGGCGCAGGCGTAGGAGAATTAGGCATATTAGATAACGATACTGTGGACGAAAGTAATTTGCATCGCCAGGTACTTCACGCCACGGATTCTGTGGGCTTGCTTAAATGTGACAGTGCTAAGCGGTACCTTCTGCGGCTAAATCCCCATGTGGAAATAAACACCCACCCGGTGCGGCTCAGCAACGAAAACGCCTTCGACATTATATCACCTTATGATTTGGTGGTTGATTGTACTGATACTCCTGCTACACGGTATCTAATCAACGATGTGCTGGTGCTTTTGCGCAAAACGGTGGTCAGCGGCTCCGGTGTGAAAACTGACGGGCAAATCACAATCCTCAATTTCGAAAACAAGGGCCCTTGTTACCGTTGTTTCCATCCTAAACCTCCATCTCCCGATTCCGTGCCTACTTGTTCAGATGCAGGTGTGCTTGGACCAGCAATTGGCCTTACAGGAATAGCCTTGGCCACAGAAACAATCAAGGTGCTTACGGGCTTCTACACAAACAACTTCTCGCCATTTATTGCCATGTATTCTGCATTCCCACAACAAACCATGCGTGTTTTCAAGATGCGCAACAGACAACCAAACTGTGTTGTTTGTGGCAATTCTCCCAGCATTCTGAAAGAAGATATCGTTTCAAACACTATCAACTACGCGGCATTTTGTGGACTGGTGGCATATAGCGTGATCCCTGCCGAAAATAGGAAAACCGTGCACGAACTTCTGCAACGAATGAAGGCAAATCCTTCACTATTAGTGTTAGATGTGCGGCCGAAAGACCAGTACGAAATCACCCGTCTTCCCAATTCAATAAATATTGAGTGGGAACGCAAGCTTTCCAAATTGTCTACGATTGATGACCAATTACCACCAGAATTTGATAAGGAGAAAGACGAAATTTATGTCATGTGTCGATATGGAAATGACTCGCAAGTCGCTGCTGCAAAACTCATGCTGCAGCTCGGATTTAAGCATGTGTGGGATATCAAAGGGGGAATTAATAGATGGAGTCGTGAAATTGATCAGAATGTGCCCCTTTATTAGTCTATGCAATTACTATGTCATCAAATAAGAACAGGATCAAGTCTTTCCAATACAAGCAACCCAGTGTATGTTCCAAACGCATAGGTGGAGCTGCCTTCAAAATTCTCATTCCATGCTGTAGCAGAAATCACCACTTCAGGTGGAGTAAATGTCCACATTACATCACCCCGGTCTGGAGTCACGGGAATATAGTCTCCAGAAAGCGTGAGGCCAGACTCTCCAGGAGCCTTAAACAATGTCCATATTTTGAGCGGCACCACTAGTTTGTTGTGTGCTTTTGGCATGCCAAAAAGCTTTCTGCCGATATTCATCACGTACACATCCCCACAAGTGTTGCCTACAACTGCAAATGGGTGGTTAAGATACTCGCTGATGTGAAACGAGGAGATCAACTCTGTTTTCAAAAGCAAGCTGTGTTTTTGGTGTGGATGCCGCGCAAATGTGTATCCAATACTCTCGGGTGTATCCGGGTAGACAAATATGCGGTATGTGCGATGGAATAACGGCTGGAGGGTTGAAATCGTATACGAAATCTCGAGCCGGCCTTGTCTCATTTGATCGTACTGAATGGCAAATGACTGTGCGGTTGCAGAATTCACAAGCATAACTTTGGACGCATTGACATCAGCGACACACACCGAATTGATCATTGAGTCGGTAATATATGTGAAGAATGAGGGGATCTGGGCTTCTTCTTCATCCACACCACTGTTAGGTAGAACAAATTCTGCAATTGCTCCGTCCAAACTTCCCACCAAAACTTTATCGTGGTCTACAAAATCATACGCTGTGATTGGAATATGAGAACTCTGGTTTTTGGCCTCAGCTTTGAGCACAACTGTCCATGAAGGGTTGGTCACTTTTTGGTATATGGTTTCCGGTTCATGTTTACCAAATATTTCAAAGAAATGTAGCTTACCATCAGTAAACACGCCCAGGAGAACCCCTGAGCTGGTATCGGCGTATTTTGCTGGAAGCCATGAAAGTTTTGATGTGACACCAAACTCCGAAACGTCAAAAACCTGCGATAACGTAAGCGAGGATTGCTCTACATCGTAATTCCATATTTGAATAGCCAGCTTAATATTATTCTTTGACGATGGGGATTTGGGGAATACGCTAAGTTCTGGTGCATTGAGCAGGTTAGCAAGACCTTCTTTATTGTTAATCACGAAAACAGCCAAATATGAGGTATTGGAATAATGGAGCCATTTCATTGCCGTCACATAACCGCCGACATTAAGCGCAATTCCGTTTCTGTCAATGGCCTCTTTAAGCGAAACCCGCTCGCCTGTTTTGAGTTTATGATGGGCGTGATTGCCGCCCTTGGTGATTTTCAAATCGATCTCCTCAATCGTGCCGAACTCGCTTTCAAATTGTGCTTGTGAAATCTGCTTCAGTTCTAGAGGGGGAAATCCCGACTCCGATTTCGATACAGGGATCTCGCGGATTTTGTGTTTTCCTTGTTCCACCCATTTACTGAATTGGCCTTCATTGACATAAAAGAGTTTTTCTCCCCACATATCTTTCTGGCCTAGAAGGTACTCGAAAAGGCCGTCTTCAAAGCCGAAATTGTGATGGAACCGGCCCACAAAACTAAGGTCCCCAGTGCGAGGCATATTTGCCTTGGCAAAAAACTTTTTGGATTCAGAAGACATGTTATCAGTTCTGTTGTGGATTTTTTCTTTTCTTTTCTTTTTTTTTCTTTTTTCTTTTCTGGTTTTGCTTTAATTGGTGTTTAAGTTAAAGGGTCGTTTTTTTCTAATGCAGAATAACGCGGTACAGTACAGTATAATTAGCCCTGGCTAGGCCTGGGGTTCGCGGTGTTTTATATTTTTGTTTTTTGTTTATTAGGGCAGCCTGGGCCTGGGCCCGGGCCCCGTGGGGCAGAGCCTGTTTTGAGCAAAGAAAGAAAAAACTTTAGGAGGCGACCTTAGTTAAGCCCCTGCTCCTGTCCCTGCCCCAATTTACTTACCCCGCTAAGAGCATACTAAGAGCTAAGCAAATTTATAAAATTGCAGAAATACGATACATCATTAACACTGCCTTGATCCTAAAATCTTGAAGCTCACGGGTGTAGGCTGCAGAGCTTGGGTCACTATATGGTTTAGAATTTTGTGATGTAAAAGCCTTTAGAAGAAAAAGAAAGTCACGAAAGTTTTATTTAATTTTTGTAAATAATTCTTTTTCTTTACGCGTATTATATTTGCAAGTGCTGGCAAAATGTGTAAGTTATGAGATATGGGCTTGTTGTTATCACACCATGTGAGGGGCCCATACTAGCCTCCTACATATTATAATAATAAGTTGTACGAGCTGGTTTTAACTAGGCCCATGCAAGTAGATTAATAGTCTTCTGATTCCAGGAACAGCGAAATCGAAGTTAGTAGAGTCAGAAATGGACTGAATTATTGAAGGTGCCTCCTTAATAATAATGACAAATAGGAAGTATGACCAACAAGATGAAAGGTAAGGCTCAGGGGAACCTCAATGAGCCAAGCAACACATTACAACTAGCACTGTAGCATGAAAAAAGGGCAAATTTTCATGTTTCCGAAGAAAGAATTTATATTCTTCAGTCTCCTAAGAAGTGAAGTCTTATGAATTTTTCAAAGAAGTGATACTTTTTTTTGGTTCTTACGAAATGAATAATTCTCTAACCTATTCTCTACCCTGACCCTTTTATTTCCTCACCCATCGCGGCCCTAGGTCCCAATTGCCGAGATGCACCCAGTTGTGTACAAAGCGTGCTTGCAATGCTAGAGACAAACAGAGAGAGAGAAAAAAAAAATATGATAGACAAACAAACAGAAACAATAATACATCCACAAAAAAACATACACTAGTGCCATGAATGGATCCGCAATTGGCCCAGATAAGCCAAAAAAGAAGAAACGGTCGTTTCTAGATGAGGACGATTTTTTTAATATGAAAAAAGCCCGGCCGCAGTCACCGCCTAAACTCGCGACTCCGAACATTGAGCCCAGTACTATAAAACCTGAAATCCTGCCCGGTCCAAAACATGAACTTGGGCTGATTTCTGCAGGAAATCTAAGTGATGACGAAAACGTGGCGGATTTCCATTCAGCAAACGCATCTTTCGCCGATGCCAACCATGTTCTGTCGCCTGTAGCATTGGCTCATAACTCTGGAAGTGGTTCTACAACCCACGACTTTAATAGCACAACTGGTGGTGCACATTTGGGTGAAACTTTCAGTCTGGAAAATGTGACACGTGGTGATGTATTAAGTAGTGATTTCTCTGTAAATTCTGCGTCGAAACAAGTGACAGAATCTCCTCTAACGTCTCAACCAATCATGGGCACAAACCCGGTCTCTGTTCCTGCTACCGCACCTGATAAAAACACTGTTGTTGATATTGATGATGATGACGATGATGAGGATGGCGATTTGAAAGAGTTCTTCAGTGGGCTTGCTAAAAAGAAGAAAGCGGATCTGGGCGATGAATATGAAAGTGGACGATTATATCTGGTGAAAGTGACCTCACGTCTTGGCCGCCCGTTTGAATGTGAAAAGCAAATCACAGGCGAAACGACATTTGCGGAACTTGTGGAAGTTATGCTGAGAGACACTCTACGAGAATTCAAAGACGCAAATTACTGGAAACATGGAGTATTGGTGTGGATTGAAGGTAAGTCTGAACTTAAGCCAATCTTCAAGCCCAAAACCTTACGGATTCCAGAACCAATTGCTGGTACTCCTACAAAACTCAGCTGCTTGTATATTCCGCCGTCCCATGTGACGAATTTTGAAACGTTATATCCTGAATTCCTGCAAGTCCTGCTAGAAGAGTCAGAGGTGAACGAAGATGCTGAAGATTTGGTTGTTCTTCTCGGCGATTTGGAAAAGAATTCTGGTGCAGATGAAGGTGAAGACAAAGGTGGAGAAGGTAGGGCTGAGGAGGATAAAAGTGAGTTCTTTGTTATTGGGCTCAAGGGCAAAGACAATAAGCGGATCGAGGCCGAGGTGGGGCCTTCGACCAAGATCCGGAGCGTGCTTAATTACTACATGCAAGCAAAAGGAATCACTGCAGAACCCGGACGTGAGGGCCGGATCTTGTTTGAAGATGAAGAACTCGATCTTGATGCAGTGGTTGGCGATACCGAACTCGAGGAGGATTTTGAGGTACAGGTTTACATCTAAAATATTAAGGACATTTCATTAATGAGAGAAGAAGAGGAGGGGTATTATATGCTGAAGCGTGCTAAAGTATGCTGGAGAAAAGACCACCCACATAGCCTACCAAATAACTGGTGAACCACGTGACAGTGGCTGTTCCAAAAGGGAAGTAACTGAAGGCATAATAGAGAATGGCAAAGATCTCGATAATACTGGCAAATATGGTCAAGATGGTCGACTTGAGAATCACTGCACAGTACATGGTGGCAAGAATAGAGCCGAAAAATACCGCCAGAAACACAATGCGGCTCAGGCTAGTGATGTGTTTGATGTATGCGTTGGGGCCCTGGAGAATGCCGAACGACACTACAAAAAGAAGCGAGCCCATCAGCCAAAGCACGGCGAATTTGGTGGGGCGCAATGCAAGGACAGGGAACATGAAGAACCCTAGCGTGAAACAAAGAAGCGACGCGCCCAAACAGCACCCGAACGCCACTACCCGCTCGAACCGGCTGAGCTGAAACCACGATGGCTCTTGAGTGGATGAGCCACTGGTATTATATGACGGTAAAGAATCATAGAGATTATTGGCCCCCGACCGCACGTAGTCTGACCAGTTGGCAAATGCCGGGGCCGAAGCGCCAGAAGATTGTGTATTTGCGCGCGAGGCCCAATTTCCAAACTGTGCCTTGAAGTCGGATTCTGGTTGCGACATGTTTGATTGTGTTGTATTTATGTTTCTCTTGTTTTCTATTTCTTTTTTTTTTTTCCTTTCGTTTCTAGTCTTTGCCTTTTCAAGTTCACTACTTGCATTTGCCGCAGCTGGCTAGATTTGGTTAGGGCTGGTGTGTGGGTTTTTGCGCGGAGAAGAAAAATGGCTGTCTGTTTCTGGGGTAAGCCCGGGGAATACGGGGTCCTTTGATAAGTAATGATTTGGATATTTATTCATGGATAACGTTTCGATTTGAATTCTGTTGTATTACTGATGTAAGTTTATCGATGTGCACAAATTTAAGGGCTTAAACAACATAGAGCACATAAAACACTTAGTGCTTCCTTCCATACTAGATCTAAAGCTTCACTTACAAAAATAGTTTAAAACTTTTTAGTATTATATATCTCTTCCCCTATGAACTCATTATCAATCTCCCCATTTACTTTTCTTTTCTTTTTTTTTTATTCTCCTTCATTTAATCACATCACTTTATAATATCAGTCCTATTCCATTCCTTCTCTCTCCTCCTACAATTTCTCCAAGGCCTCCTTCAACGATTCGTGCAACTTACCCAACTTGGCAAAATCTGTCTCTTGCGCAGGCCAGCCAACGCCCAAACCAGAATCAGCATCCTTCTTTGGAATCAAGTGGAAGTGCACGTGATCCACCACCTGGTGAGCAATTCTACCGTTGTTTTGCAAAACATTGTAGCCGTCTCCTTCAGGAGTATTGTTTTCGTCGAGCTGCAAAACCTTGGTCAATTTCTTCACAGTAGGAAGCAAATCCGCCAAGTATTCGTCGGGAATATTGTGCAATTTTGCTCCGTGGAATTTGGGGATAATAAGACAATGTGCCTCTGCAGTAGGCTGGATATCCAAGAATGAGTAGGTGTACTTGGTCTCAAGCAATTTAAACGAGGGGATCTTACCCTTGATAATGTCACAAAAAACACAGGATGCAGTGCTAGCCATTATGATGATTTTTTTTTTATTTGTTTGGTTTTTCCCGTTATAACAATTGCGGTGGATCTACAAGTTGAGGAAAGTTTTTACCCTTGTCGAATTAAATTCCTCGCATGCACTTGAATTGCGCGCCCCTGGCTGGCTGGCCCTGCCTTTCATTTCCGCATGTAATGTGGGGCAATTGAAAAGACAATGAATTGATGAAAACTAGTTGAAGAAGAATTGAATAATTTTGGACAACTTTTTGGACTCCATTAAATTCTTTTTGTAGTAAGATTTTAATTGGAATTGATTAGAAGATGTGTTTATGAAAAATCGTGGACAAAATATGCTTTTCCTCATTTACCTAATCTTAAACTTGTTTTCTCAAGTTTTGCAAAACTTCCTCCTTTTTTTCGAAATTATTATGTACAAATTATATCTTATTGATTCCTTTCCGCCTTTTTTTTGCTAGCGAAGAGCTACACCAAACAAAGCTCAAAAAAAAAGATTTGTCTTGCGTAAATAGTTGTGCTCTGGTAAACACCCTTAATGAGTAGTAGCAGTCGAATGAGTTCCGTGAATGAATGGCATGGCTCTCGCAATTAATTTAGCCCTTTGTTCACTCCAACTTTTGGTAAAAACAAACAATGCAAGTGATTTTCTGAAACTGTATTAATAAGAAATACGAGAATATAAGTCATGCATTTTGACCTGGCCCCATGTGGTGGTAAGTTTTGTTAGGGGTTTGTTTCACCCCACAGCTGAAAGAATAGAATGACAATATAATTGATCACGCAATTCGAAATGCACACAAGTCTTGAACGCTTTGATATAGACAATTGTAAATGTCTTCTTCTTCTTGACAAGTAAAAAAAAAAAGAAAAACAATTCAAAGAATCTCTCGGTTATAAAGAACCTTGCTTGCCACCGCTAAACCCCTCTCCTGCAATTGAAGAATTGTTCAGAATGTGGTCAATATTAGTTCTATTAGCAATTTCAATATCTTGGAAGTCTGTGAATGGAGCGCCATTCGATACTGAAGCTGTTGCAGAAGTCTTCAAAAAGCTGCTTAAAGAAAGCAACAGTCTGGAAGATACTTGGTTAGTCTTCGATAGAGACATCTCACGGGAGAAACAGAAACAGAAATTGAGGCGTCGACTTGATGTCCCACATAACGACGAAGAAATAGCCAAGAATCTTTTGGATCATTTGCATAATGACTTAATACTGTTTGTGAATGATACGTCTTTTGATTATGTGAATTTTGGAAGACAAAAAGATATTTTAACCGTTAGTAGTTCGGAGATCGGCCCATTGGTCGACCAGCTTTCGCCCCCAAGTGAGGACCTTTTTGCTCAGCTCAGATTCGCAATACATTTGCTTTCAGTTATGTTAACAGTTTATGAAGACGCGAGGCGCCCCATCTCGATCAATAGAATCTACAACGACATGCTATTTGCAGCCGGTTATCTAAGACTCAAAGTGTTGCTATTGCTTGATTCTAGTGGCGCTCCTAATAGCAACCTCCCAAGCTTCACAGAAAGGGTTTTGAGTCTCAGATTAGAAGTGAGAAATTTGGAAGCTACTTTCCTCAGCTGTAATTCCATGCCTTTAAGCTTTCGCGTGATGACGTGGGAACATATTATTCGAGCTAGCAAGATACTTGAGAAATTGAGAGTAAGACGAGTTTAAAACAGCTTGAAATAACTCTTCATAAACGCGTGTTGTTTTTTTTTTTTCATTGGAGTCTCAGAAAACTTTAAGCAGGTAAGAAATAAAAATTCGGATATGAGCCTTTTTGATCGAGGCCCTGTAAATATGTAAATATGTATGGTTCGCAACCACTGAAAGAGGGACAAAATAAATTAATAATACTGACGAAAAAAAGGGCTTTCTTTCTTTCTCTTTTTCTCTTTCAAGAGATTAATTTTTGAGTAAACCTGAAAGAATAATTTATCTCTTTTTTCAACTGTCCATTGACGACAAAAAAGCTCTCTTAACCAAGAAATGAGGGCAAGCAACGGAGAGTTTCCACCGCACCTGAAAAGTAACCACGCAGACCGAAAAGCGGCCAAGCCGGACGCAGGATTCGAGGCTCGGTTTAAAAGTTGGCCGAAATACATTTTCTTTACAAAACACGTGCATTTTTGCCAAAAATAACAAGGTAAAACTTTTCAAATCACGGTTTTAATCCAAAATTCTATCATCTCACTTTCTTTCATGTTCTGAAGCACCCTTCATTTGCGCTAAATCATCATGTTCATTCATAAATGCACTTGAAGTGAAGCGAAACAAGGGATCAATAGACAGTTCACTAAACTTAAATATTTTCTCTAAACCACAGATCTTTCGGACTTCCGATTGAGCCAAGAAAAAAAAAAAAAAAAAAAACAATTGGAGAATTGGTCCAACACCAACGCCGTTGGTATAACGGGATGCAATTATTGAAAAAGCAACTCCACCCAAAATAAGTTGATGCAAGATTAAGCGAGCCAAGAAAAACCTTTATCGTCGGGAACTACTCGACTGTTTAATTCAGGCTCTTCAAAAAAAAAAAAAAATTGAGAAAGTCTGCTAAACGGGTTCTTCATTTTCTGGTATTTCTTCGAAAGATATTGCGTAGAATCGCCCATGAGTGATGCCGTAAGCATGAGATAAGATGTTCTGGGTTTACCTGCAATTTTTTCAATATTTCTTGACCCCTTTATATACCACAAAAGCAAATAAAGGGTGTAAGTACCACGAGTGACATAATGCATGTACTGGAAATAAACGGGAGCTGCTGACCAGGAAAAAGCATGTGTGATATAAATCCGAAAGTCAAAATATTTGTTGCAGTGACTATCTGTTCTCGTCATGTCAGCTCAAAATTTTGTAAATTGTCCAAGAAGATACTTACGGATACTGTGAATGAATCCACGATGTCAATTAAGATTTTTTCAGGTACCATGTGTTCTATCAATTGAAACCTACACTGAAAAAACGGGTAATATCCTCCCGTTCCCCCATGCAGAGCAGTAGCCAAGTCGGGCAAACAGAAGTTAGCCTCTAGATATTTGCCAAGAATTTATTGATAGCAACACAACGGTTTTGTTTTTTTGAAATTCGGTTCGACATGGGAACAATAGTCAGGTCTTGATGGAACTTTTTACGCAAAGGTTGATGCTTCTTATCACACAAGGTGTACTTAGCGGCACGTTGAAGGATTGTATTATGTTAGATTTCCGGAAAGAAACCTTTATCTCTCATCTTTTTCCACCTGGAATAACCATTACTTATCTTATGTACATGCACATGATGACTGCATCCGTTAGCTGCAAGCTAATTTAATGAAGGTATGCATATACCAAAAGATTAAAGTTGATCAAGCTCCGAAGAATGCATTGCTAATCGATTAGCTTCTTGCCACAGATTTGGATATAAAAAGGTTCTAATCCAGCTTTAGATCCGCCTATTCCCAAAACATACAGATTCTCAACTCTGGAAACAGCAACCTATTGAAAACATTTTTCTGAGACTGTTTCAGACTTCAGAAATGCAATTCTCATCAATCATACCTTTTCTCTTGGCATGCTCAAATGCATTGCTTATCCCTTCTATCGAAAAAGTTGAGAGTGCAGCTAGTCCTCCACAGGACTCTCAATTTACCTCTTCTCACGAAAACGAGTTGGTTTCGACCTGTCTCTTTACAAGAGATGATCAGCCTGTGACTGTCGATGGCCAAGAGCCCCAGCAATACATTGTGGTGTATGAAAAAGGACATAGCAAGAGTGAGTATAAGGCTCACAATGAATGGATTACTGAACAGTATTCATCTTTAAAGAAAAGGGGAGGTTGCGGTGGCTTTCCTGAAACTGCCCAAGATGATGTTACATTTTACAACCTTCTGTCTTTCAAAGGATACGCCGCATATTTGCCTCCAACGTTGTTGGAAGAGGTCAAGGCTGACCCCTTGGTGGCCTTTGTTGAAGAAGATTTTGTGGTGCAGGTGAGCGATGTACAGACACAAGACAATGCTCCTTGGGGTTCTAAGCGTATCTCTCAACGTACTCATGATACTGGGTCAAGTTATTTGTATGATAGTGAAGCCGGAAAAGGCGTTACTGCTTATGTGATTGATACTGGAATCAAAATCACACATCCGGAATTCGAAGGAAGGGCAATTTGGGGCCAATCTGTCCCAGCACCTCAGACCGAGGAAGATGAAATGGGACATGGTACAGTTGTTGCCGGAACCATTGGTAGCAAATCCTATGGAATTGCGAAAAAGGTGGACTTGGTTGCAGTCAAAGTATTTGATCCTTCAGGAAGAGGTAGGGTTTCAGATGTGATCAAAGGTATTCAATTTTCGGTGAAAGACCACCAAGCAAAAGTGGCTGCTAAGAAATCAGGCTACAAAGGGGCTATAATCAATCTATCGCTTAGTACGAGCGCTTCGAATGCTTTGGATCAGGCAGTCAACTCAGCGGTGGATGCTGGAGTTCATGTGATTGTGGCTGCTGGTAACAATAACCAAAATGCCTGCAATGAATCTCCTGCTCGATCCAGCAGACTGATCACCGTTGGGGCTATTAATGGACAGGACAAGAAAGCCAGCTTTTCGAACTGGGGCGAATGTGTGGATATTCAAGCGCCAGGGGTAGATATAATGACAACTGAAGCTTCCGGGGGCAATACAGTAGTTTCAGGAACTTCGATCGCATCCCCACATGTGGCTGGTTTAGTCTCTTACTTTTTATCCTTACAGCCAGGCCTTGGTTCAGAATTTTCCGCAGGAAATTTCGTTTCTCCCGATGATTTAAAAAGAAAATTGGTCGCTTTCGGAACCCATGATGCCATCTCCGGACTTCCCGCTGGTACTGCGAACAACCTTGCTTACAATGGAGCAGGTAAAGATCTTTCGGGTTTTTGGGCACTTTAACCAATTTGTTTTTCTGTTGAATCAGCATGCTCGGTGATAAACCAAACGGCCATTATCTTAATTATGAAATAATCTCGTAACCTTTCAAGGTTTGAGATTAAACGTAAAAAGAAAGAAAAAGAAATAGATTCTATATATAACTGAACCGAAGATATGTTGTTGTGAAAGGTAATATTGAAGCTCATACCTAACTCCAATTCGAAATCGGTTAGGGCGTTTCTACTGTAGAAGTTTTTATGTTGATATCACGAAAGCATACAACCGAAGATAAACGATGATAAATGATGCTCTCACACGCAGGATCACAATGAATCCGTTGTTCGATGAGAAATTTGAAAAGAATAAGTAATTGATTGTAGTGCATATGCCATTCTGAGAATAATGATTGAATGCGGGTGAGAGTTAGAAGTGTCAATGAGGACGCGGATCAATCTTTGCGAAAACAGCAATCTGAGACATTTTGGCGTTGTATACACACGCCACAGATTGGAATTCCGAGATCTACCCGCATTGAATGTGGCGTGGGGCCTGTCTGCAGTGATTTTGCTTCTTATTTCGAGTTAGTTACCTTTTCGGGAATGTGCATTTGGTCCTTCGGACAACGGTTCCACCGAGAGTCGTCGGATCTTGGAAATAACCCAGATAGAACACACTCGGTTCAGAGCCAGTGGTATTTTTTAACCATAAGTAAGCAGTGTTTAGCGAGCCAAGAAAAACACAATTCCGTTGCTAAAAAACGTTACTGGATATTGAAATCTTGATATTCAAGTCATAGGGAAATGAGTAAATCTGTAAATTTGTTTGAAGAAATGACACGAGGTGGTTCTGTTTATTTGCCCAACTTTTACATTTCAGAACTACTTCTATGGTGATATCCAAAATGAAAAGATGAAATTTTTCTCAAAATTTCTGTCAAAGGTTCTAGCCTTGAAGATGTTTTATTGGAATGTTTTTCTTTTTTTTAATTTTCTTTTTTAAAAAAAGAAAAATGCGTACGCAACCAACTGCATTCAGTGCGTTGTAAAGAGACAAACGCATTGCACATGATGCGTGCACTCAAAGTCCCGATTTTTGGTTGATTTGTAAATGTCCATCAAAGACCCAACTATTAAGTACGAAAGGATTTTTTTAGTTTTCAAAAACCTTAAGCATGGATCAGATAGAAGAATGATCCTTCAATTATGAAGTCACAATCGTGAATCGCTTTCACATTCTCAAGCGGCTTCACTTCCTCGTGATTTATTGGCAGCCGCAGCCGCGATCAAAGAAAAAGAAAAAAGAAAAAATAAATAAGTGGCACACTACAACCGGGAAAGACCTTGGTCAAGTTTTGTCACTTTAGCCGGGTAAAAAATGGCGATTTGACTTTCGGATAAACAATAATTAGAAGAAAATAGATCTTTTGCTTTCGACTGATAATTTCCTGCTCAAGCCCCAGAACTGTTCCTTTAATAAAGTAACAAACGGCACTCTAGAAGTATCTTTTTCTTTGTTTAGCTATGATCTGCTCAAATTCAAAGAGACAAGCCACAAAAATTATTGCATTCCATCGGTATACCTTGTAAAAATCAGCATCACCCCCGCCGCATTCAGCTGCAGAGATGTGTATGGGTAAATTTGCGTTTCTTGACCGATAAGACAACGTGAAGATAAGATTCGTTTTCAGCATGAAGCATTGCTATCGAGCAAAAAGTATTTAATTCGGTTTGTCCCCGATGAAAATCTCATTTATTTTATTTTCTATCCTTCAACTCTAGAGTTTTTTTAATACCAGCCTTTCAAAGTTTGATCTTGTGAATATGCGGTTGACTACTCTTTTGCCTCTTCTTTTGACATGTTCAAATGCTTTGCTCGTCCCAGCTTTAGCTGGATCTGAGGAATCGCCTGTTCCTTATTGCGAGGCTCTGGAGAATGCCTTGCGTGTTGAAAGCTATAAGCGTGACGATGGAAATGCAAGCACTCCGGACCAGGGCCCCCAGCAATACATTGTTGTGTACGAAGATGGACACGATGATGAGGATTACGAGACTCATGCCGAGTGGGTTACCGACCAAGTCTCCGCTTTGAAAAAAAGAGGAGAGCTCGAAGATTTGCCTGAAGGAATGGATGGAGACGTTTCTTTCTATAACATCCTGTCTTTCAAGGGTTACGCTGCGTATTTGCCTCCAACCTTATTGGAAGAAGTCAAGGCTGATCCTTTGGTGGCCTTTGTTGAGGAAGATTCCATCGCTACAGTGGCCGCATTTCAAGCCCAATCACCTGCTCCGTGGGGATTGGCTCGTCTCTCGCTCCGTGCTGCTTCTAAACCTCCATCCTCAAGATACGCCTATAACAATGATGGTGGTAGAGGAGTAACTGTTTATGTGCTCGACACGGGAATCAAGGTGTCACATCCTGATTTTGGTGGTAGAGCCACTTGGGGTCCATCTTATCCATTACCACCTGTTCAGGCTGACGATAGTGGTCACGGAAGTCATGTTGCAGGAATTATTGGAGGCACAACGTTTGGAGTTTCCAAAAATGTGAATATGGTTTCTGTTAAAGTCGCCAACTCGAAGGGACAAGCTCCGGTTTCTGACATCATCAAGGGACTCCAGTTTTCCGTGAACAATCACCAAGCCAAAGTTTCTGCAAAGCAAAGAGGCTACAAAGGTGCGGTAATCAACATTTCTATCAACTCGGGCATCTCTTCTGCTTTGGACACGGCCACAAATGCTGCCGTCAAAGCTGGTGTTCACGTTGTTGTCTCTGCTGGTAACGACAACAAGGATACCTGCACTTCTTCCCCTGCTAGAGCTTCTGGTCCTATCACTGTTGGTGCTACTGACATTAATGACCGTAAAGGTTGTTTCTCCAACTGGGGTAAATGTGTGGATATCAATGCCCCTGGTGTTGACATTACTTCGGTAGGAATCAACAGTTATAGTGCCACTTTTTCCGGAACTTCTATGGCCGCCCCCCATGTTGCTGGTTTGGTTTCTTACTTTATGTCTTTGCAACCAGGCCTTGGTTCGGAGTTTTCTGCTAGCAAGCTCGTTACCCCGGCTGCCATGAAAAAGAAGTTAATTGGGTATGGAGCCCGTAATGTCATCGCAGGTCTTGTTGTTGGCACTCCTAACGTCCTTGCTTATAACGGTGGTGGCGGAGACCTTACTGGATTCTGGGCACTTTAGACTTTTAGATAGTATTTTTTAGATTCATGCTGAACGTGTGATGAAACATATTTAGTAATTAGAAATTGTTGTATCCAACTCACTTTAAACTTTCATTTTTCTTTTTTTTTTTCTCTCACTTTTATTCGTGACATCTGTGGTTGCGGGCGTTAAAAGCATGGCAAAACGGTTTCCATCGGTAGCCCGCATGTGCATTGATCGATCAGAATTGGTGGTGGATGAAGTTCTTAGCACGAAAATTACCCATTGATGAGGTTAGTTTTGCTTATAGACTATGCCAAACGCTACATTGCAAAGCTATGGGCGTAAATAACAGTAGGTTTCAAAGAATAAAGTTTCGACAGTCTTCGTGAAACGACTTACACCATATGTAATAAAGAAATGTCGTTCAATTTCAGTCATATATTGACAAACGACAGTTGATCAACATGCCTTTTGCTGAAAAGCATGGGGACGAATAGAGAGCATTTCATATTCAGCTATTACAGATCACTGAGAAAATCATGAACAGAACTTTTCCAGATTTTGGGTAGAAAATGGACAATAGCACATCAATGTTTCCACATCTTAACAGAAAATCCAATGATTATTTTCATGAATTGTGGATTGTGCTCGGCACGCTAAAAAGAGACGCGATGCAAATTCAGACTTGGCGTAGTTGGCAAGCGGTTGTGCACACAGTGTTGTTCAGATCTGGGTATATCGGTAACTGATTTGAATGCCAGTATTAACATAACCGATAATTTACAGAGAGCCAGGATTATGATGAAGTTTTTCTGCGTCCTTGCAAAAAAATTCGACCCAAATTTCTTTTTAGCTTCGTAGGAGGAGGATGAGCGGAGGAGGTTGATCAAGATTCTTGTTGTATTTTCACGTGCGCATTTCAAGGAAAACCACAATTTTCCCCCCACCGCTAAATATCGTGCAACATGAAAAAATGTAAAGAGAAAAAAGCAAATTTTCAAACTTTTTAGATCTGATCAAACCAAAAACGGAAATGTACAGTCTCCGACTTGGGCATCAACTGAAGCCATCAATAAAGCCAAGAAAAAGGGCGTGGAATGTATACTCTAAGACCTCTTCTGAGTATCGGCCGAATGCCTGTGGTTCGCAGCCATTGGTACTTCGCAGCCATGGCTAAGCAGGATTTAGCGTGCCAAGAAAATTAGGCTTGATCGTCGGTCGGACAATATCAGAAATACCGGAGGATTTTTCAAAGTGAAAAAGGGAAATTATACCTAGTAGTAAATAAACAAATTTGAAGTCTAATCAGAAAAACAAAAAAGTTACTATGAAAATTGTGTTGCATTTGATCAGAGCCTAACATTGATGATTGCGAGCCCAAAGATTATGTGAAGATAGTCCATCGACAAATTGTCTTCCCGAAGCAACTAATAATGCCGCTTTGCGTTTCCAGGTAGCATAGGTGACGTGCGTAACTTACGTAACGTACGGCTTCAAAAGAAATCACGATCTAAATGTCTTGGGAGTGGCGTTATCAGTAGTAAATCCATGGTTCTAGATGCTTGATTAGCTCTACCTATCCCAAACAAATCGAGACAAAGCCAGCAAAATCAGAAGAATTCACTCCAAGCATTTTCTTTTATTGATTTTGTTCTCTTTAAAACTCGCCTAAAGCCTTTTAGCCTTGCAAAATACGGCTTAAGAAAGTAGATCCAGCTACTCGAACGGCGTCGCTCCTTCATACAAAACTGAGGCGGTGAGTTTCCAAACGTTATTCAACGGCAAGAATACGCTACTCACAACAAGAATGGAGCGTGTTACAACGCGTTTATACTTTTTGCCAAGTAAACTCCTCCCAGGAAATCGGCTTTAGATTCAATAAGTCCTTTGTTCGGATATAGCAGTTGTCCTGTCAGTGACCGGAAAATTGTCAGTCAAACTTCATGAAGTCATCACCACTCCAAGTTTGAGATCATCGCAGGGTCTAACCATCCAAAATCTGCAGATTTGCGAACACGCAGATCTATTCATGATCATCAAAGTGAGACATCTCCACAAACTCCCACCCACGCATTACATATCCTCGGCTCGGCTCGGCTAGATACAACATACCAAGAATTTCTCATGCATGAAGACTGCATTTTCTAGTTGCAGAGATGTGTGAGGGTGAATTTGTGTTTACTAATCAGTAAAGATAACAATTGTATCAGAGAGGGGAGAGAAGCAACTGTGATAGCCGGTGAAGAGAGAACAACGGAAAATTGAATATAAAATGGGCGTTTCCCATCTAGAACATTCTCTAATTTTCTCATCAATCATTCATTCGCTCTTTCTCTATTGTCTCTTAAGTGTTTGAACTTGTGAATATGCAATTAACTGCCCTCTTACCTCTCCTCTTGACCTGCTCGAATGCTTTGCTCATTCCAAACGTGGCGGGTTCTGAAAATTTGACCGTGCTTCCAGAAGAGTCCGAGACTCAGGAAGAGGCCTTTACTATCGGCATGTACAGGCGTGAAGACGATAATGTGAATGCTGCTGGCCAGGAGCTTCAGCAGTACATTGTCGTGTACGAGGATGGACATGAAAATGGTGATTACGAGGCTCACGATGAGTGGGTCACTGCTCAATTTAACGCTTTGAAAAAGAGAGGAGAACTTGACAATTTGCCTGAAGGAATTGAGGGAGATGTATCGTTCTACAATCTCCTGTCTTTCAAGGGCTATGCCGCATATTTGCCACCAACATTGTTGGAAGAAGTCAAGGCTGACCCATTGGTTGCCTTTGTTGAAGAAGATTCTATTCTTCAAATGAATGCAGTCCAGGCTCAATCTGCTGCTCCTTGGGGTTTGGCACGTATTTCGCAACGTGCTGCTTCCAGCCCTGCCTCTTCCAGGTACTCGTATGATAGCGAGGGTGGCAAAGGCGTGACTGCTTATGTGATTGATAGTGGAATCAAAGTTGAGCACCCTGACTTTGCCGGCAGAGCAACTTGGGGCCAATCTATTCCAGAACCTTACACCGAAGCTGATGAGGAAGGTCACGGAAGTCATGTTGCAGGAACAATTGGTGGTAAGACTTATGGTGTTGCCAAAAACGTGAACTTGGTGGCTGTCAGAGTTTTGAACTCTGAAGGAAAGGGTAGAGTGTCTGACATTATTAAGGGAATTCAGTTTTCTGTGAACGACCACCTGGCTAAGGTTGCTTCGAAGCAAAGAGGCTACAAAGGTGCCACCATCAACATGTCTCTTGGTGGAGGTGCTTCAACTGCCTTGGACAGAGCCACAAATGCTGCTGTTAAGGCTGGTGTCCATGTGATTGTTGCTGCCGGTAACGAGAACCAGGATGCATGTAATGTTTCTCCAGCCAGAGCTAGCGGCGCTATTACTGTTGGTGCTACGGACATTAATGACCGCAGAGCTAGTTTCTCCAACTATGGTAGATGTGTGGATATCAATGCCCCTGGTGTTAACATTCTTTCCGTGGGTATCTACCGTGATACCCAGGTTTTGTCTGGAACCTCTATGGCTTCTCCTCATGTTGCTGGTTTGGTTTCTTACTTCTTGTCTTTGCAGCCAGACCTCGGTTCGGAGTTCTCTGCTGGAAGTCTCGTTTCTCCAGCGGACTTGAAGAAAAAGTTGGTTGGCTTTGGCACCCGTAATGTTATTTCAGGTCTCCCAGATGGTACACCAAACGTACTTGCATACAACGGTGCCGGTAGAGATCTTGCTGAGTTCTGGGCTCTTTAAGCTTTTAGAAGATATTGACATGACTCAATCGACATTATAGACTAGCTAGATATAGATATTATAATGTATAATTTTCATAATCCCTTAGCGAGCCCTAAAAATATGAAGAAGTCACTCCCAATATGACAAATAATGATGTTCTACACATTTCTTTTCTATCCCTCTTCAGTCTGGAATTACATCTATAGATAGTTTAATTGATTCGAAAATTAATATGTACTTTTAAGGCGCTACATAATGATGACTTGTGTTTCTTTACTATAGCTCGAGGTTATTTGGAGGATAGAATAAAGATTCTTTATGCCGACCCCGAATTGAAGTATTTTTTCAAGCTCTTCTCTTACGTTTTGTTCTTTTCTTGAGAGTATGACAACAGAATTATCTGAAACAACTTTCAGAAATTTCTAAGTGGTAAATCTTCCGAAAGTCAAGCTAAAACTCGAGCCTCGCGCATTAATAAGATGATCCTTAAGCTTTGAAGTTCGAATAGTAATATTCATCGAGCGAAAGAAAAGAATACACTAGAAAAAAAAAAAAAGCCAAGTGTGATTATTTATCAAATTGTGCGTTATCGCAAAATTTCAAGATAGAAATAACCTTCAAAAAATAACTTCTAGAAATAAGACGTGGTAGTACTTCTTTGGTCACGAGTCTTGCCAGAAGTGCTCTCCAATGTAGAATTTCAAAAGTATCTGGATTTGATCGCCAACTGAAACAAAGGCTTTCTCCGGCTTTGCTCTGGTAGCACATCAAGAAGTGAAACAATAAGCTCTTGTTTTCAGATTGCCGAGGTTACGGCGATAGCCGAGATAAGAATTATTGACCATTGTCTCCATTGATCAGCCTGCACAATTTGGCCGAAGACTTGTAAAAAAATTGTAAATCAAAATTTCTTGAGAGTGAAAAACTACAGGGTTTCAAGATTTGCAAAGAGTCCTTTGAGAGATGGAAGGACTCGTGGATAAACGTCTCTCCCCGTTTGATATGTTTTTTCTTCGAAATATTGCTGAAAGATATTATAGGGGTTGCATTTTTAAATAACATATCGAGAATTATTCACGATCTTCAAGCCACGTGAAAAAAAAAAAAAAGCTTTAACAGATTGACCCTACAGATTGAAGTGAGATTTGAAACAATATAAAATTGATACATCTTTTGGACTTATTGTTTTCCCAATGCACTAAACGATCGGCAATGATCGATCAAATATCAGTGGTTTATCAATATAATAATCACCAAAGATAAGAATATAAAGACGGGCTTGATTCCTGAATACTGGTGCAAACAAAAGGCCTCTCCAGAGCTATATTCGAATCAGAAATGAAATCATTTATTTTCTCAACTTTTCTCGTAACCTTTGTTAACGCATTGTTGACCCCTCGCCCCAATGCTTCAAAAAGGAACTTTGCCATTGAACACCCATCCTTGAACCAAGGAAATAACGTCAGCGCTGGCTTGACTAATACCGCCCACGATAATCCCAAAAAGTACATCGTAGTGTACAAAAAAGGGCATAGAACTGAAGAGTACAATGCCCACGATGAATGGATCGATACACAATTCTCCACTTTGAGAAAGAGGGGCGAAATGAACAACTTACCTGACGGGATTGACGACGGGATTTCTGCTTATAATATTCTGTCGTTCAAGGGGTATATGACATATTTGCCACCTACTTTGTTAGACGCTGTTCAAGAGGATCCCTTAGTGGCTTTTGTTGAAGAAGATTCACTCTTTCAGATCAGTTCATTAAGCTCACAGACTGCCGCCCCATGGGGATTGGCACGTGTTTCTCATAATACAACTTCAAACAAAACTTTGTCACAGTACATTTACGACAGCGAGGGAGGTAAAGGAGTGACTGCTTATGTGATTGATAGTGGAATCAAGGTCGAGCATTATGAGTTCGAAGGAAGAGCAACATGGGGAGAATCAATATCTGCTCCACAAACAGAGATCGATGATATTGGTCACGGCAGTCACGTGGCGGGAATTATCGGTAGCAAAACTTTTGGTGTTGCCAAAAAAGTGAACTTAGTGGCTCTAAAAGTTTGTGATTCAAATGGAAGGGGAAGGCTTTCAGATATAATAAAGGCTATTCAGTTCGCAGTGAATGATCACCAGGCCAAGGTGGCCTCGAAAGAAGAAGGATACAAAGGTGCTGTTATCAATATTTCACTTGGCGGGACCATTTCAAAGGCATTGGATTATGCCACTAACGCTGCGGTCAATGCTGGGATCCATGTAATTGCAGCTGCTGGCAACGGTAATACAAATGCATGTAAAGTTTCTCCTGCAAGGGCTACTGGAGTTATTACTGTGGGCTCTATTGACTCCAAAGATAAAAAGGAAAGGTCTTCCAACTGGGGAGAATGTGTGGATATAAACGCACCCGGGGCCAAAATCCTTTCGGTCGGTATTAAGAACGACACAAAAATATATTCTGGAACATCTATGGCTGCACCGCATGTGACAGGATTGATAGCATACTTTTTATCTTTGCGTCCTGAAACCAAACTGGAGAATTTAAACCAGACTTTTGTGGCACCTGCAGAGGTGAAGAAAAGATTGATTGAGTTTGGAGTCCGTAATGCTATTTCTCGGCTTAAAGGCGATACTCCGAATGTACTTGCCTATAATGGAGCCAATGGAGATCTTTCTGATTTTTGGAAAATTTAATGCAAACAGTGTGTAAGTTTAGTACTTGAAGATAAACCGGAAGAATATCAAAGACTCGAGAACGATAATAAAACAAAAACTCTTTTTAAGACCTATGTCTTGCGGCAAGTCAAAACAATGGTGGTATGTGGAAAGAAACAATATTATTCCGTTAGATAAAAGTGAAGACCTCTCGAAGATGTTTCTTCGGCTCTTCTTTTATAAATCTAACTCAGATCTTTTTTTGTTTGGGGGTCACTGCCGACATGGTTGAATAATGATTCGCCAAATGGAAATTTAACTCTAAAGTTTTTCTCAACCTAACCAATAATACAGCTGTGAGTAATTATGGACAACAAAAAATGTGATGATTTATAATCAAGATATACTGAGTTTAACGTAAAGCAAAATAAGATTGATCAACGGGTGATCCGATATACTTGATCTGGTTGCAAAATGCCATTGGGCTTCTTGGCCGCCGGTGCACATGATTCAACTCACGTGATTCATAAACCCCAAGACAGAAATGCATGCTTGAATAGATTTGATAAACTGAGACAATAATAAACGTGAATCCAGCTTTTTACAGAGAACGAAAAAGTTTTGAAAGATAAAGATAAAACTAGTCTAAAGAATTAATTTATGCGCACGTAATACTTGGAGTTAAAGATTCAATAGGTTAGGGCCTCCTCGCAACAGGTTTAGGCCCAGTAAAGCGCGCGACTTAACAGAACAAATAGTAACTGCACTAGAAAGTCAATAGTGTCCCTGAAACCCAGTCCATCAGCAAAATCAAAAGTAAAAGCAAATTTTAAGTTGAAATAAAAGTTCTATGTTTCATATAAGCTGTGCAAAATCTAAAAAAAGAAAAAAGAAAAATAAAGAAGAAAAATAAACAGAAAATCTGCCTATTGCCTCGCAGAAATTCCATCTCTCGCGGCCTTAACCGAACCACTGAGCCCCCGAGCCCCCAGTCCCGTGCTTTGCTTTGCTTTTCCTTCGCAATCCTTCCACAATCTTCTGCGACAAGATTTTGCCGGCCCCATAACAAAAATTTGGGAGCTGTACACCCGTACATCCCGCAAGCAAAAAAAAAAAAAAAGGTCCAACCCCACGGTGGCGTTTTGGTTCCGGGGCGCGACGTAGTGTCCAAGTGGCCATAAGGCCAAAACCCGCAGTGGCAACTACAACCTTCCTTCTTTCTTTTTTTTAACTTTATAGGGCAATTGTTTAACCACCAAGAACCCGAGTTAATAATTTTTTTGGAATCCCAGATTCATCCATCTAATTTCAATTTTCAATTTTCCTTTTACTTTTTTGTTTATACAAATTACGTTAACAGAAAAAGGAAACCCCACTTAACGAACGTCTAAAGGAAACAGAACATAACTGTACTTTCCCCCCTTGAACCCCAATTTCGTGTGAAAACCCCTTACCTTTTAGAAAAATGGTCGACGAGAAGAAACCTTTGCTAGACGCCTCTGGCTCAGAAAACAAGGAGGACAAAACCGCCACTGCCATTTTGAGACGCAAGAAGAAGGACAACGCGTTGATTGTGGATGACGCCACCAACGACGACAATTCCGTGATCACAATGTCCTCCGGCACCATGGAACTTCTCGAGTTGTTCCGTGGTGACACTGTGCTTGTCAAGGGTAAAAAGCGGAAGGATACCGTGTTGATTGTGTTGGCTGACGACGACATGGAGGATGGTGTCGCCCGTATCAACAGATGTGTGCGTAACAACTTGCGTGTGCGTTTGAGCGACATTGTGCTGATCCACCCATGCCCTGATATCAAGTACGCCAGCAGAATCTCGGTTTTGCCCATCTCCGACACTGTGGAGGGCATCACAGGATCGCTCTTTGACGTTTACTTGAAGCCATACTTTGTTGAGACTTACCGTCCTGTTCGTAAAGGTGATTTGTTCACTGTGCGTGGAGGTATGCGTCAAGTTGAGTTTAAAGTCGTGGATGTCGACCCAGAAGAGTTTGCCATTGTGGCCCAGGACACCATCATCCACTGTGAGGGTGAGCCAATTAACCGTGAGGATGAGGAAAACAACTTGAACGAAGTTGGTTACGACGATATTGGTGGATGCAAGAAGCAAATGGCCCAAATCAGAGAGTTGGTCGAGTTGCCTTTGAGACACCCACAATTGTTCAAGTCCATCGGTATCAAGCCTCCTAAGGGTATCTTGATGTACGGTCCTCCCGGTACCGGTAAGACCATCATGGCTCGTGCCGTGGCTAACGAAACCGGTGCGTTCTTCTTCTTGATCAACGGTCCCGAAATCATGTCGAAAATGGCCGGTGAGTCCGAGTCCAACTTGCGTAAGGCTTTCGAGGAGGCGGAGAAAAACTCGCCCTCGATCATCTTTATTGACGAGATCGACTCCATTGCTCCGAAGAGAGACAAGACTAACGGTGAAGTTGAGAGAAGAGTTGTTTCCCAATTATTGACCTTGATGGACGGTATGAAGGCAAGATCCAACGTTGTGGTCATTGCCGCCACAAACAGACCAAACTCTATCGACCCTGCCTTGAGAAGATTCGGTAGATTCGATAGAGAGGTGGACATTGGTGTTCCTGATGCTGCAGGTCGGTTGGAAATCTTGAAGATCCACACCAAAAACATGAAGTTGGCTGAAGACGTGGACTTGGAGGCTATCGCCTCGGAGACCCACGGTTTCGTCGGTGCTGATATCGCTTCCTTGTGTTCCGAAGCTGCCATGCAACAGATCCGTGAGAAGATGGACCTTATTGACTTGGAAGAGGAGACTATTGATGCCGAGATCTTGGACTCTTTGGGTGTCACAATGGAGAACTTCAGATTCGCTTTGGGTAACTCCAACCCATCGGCCTTGCGTGAGACTGTCGTCGAGAACGTCAACGTCACCTGGGATGACATTGGTGGTTTGGACGGTATCAAGAGCGAGTTGAAGGAGACTGTTGAGTACCCTGTGTTGCACCCAGACCAATACCAGAAATTTGGTTTGGCTGCTTCCAAGGGTGTTTTGTTCTATGGTCCTCCAGGTACCGGTAAAACCTTGTTGGCCAAGGCTGTTGCCACTGAAGTCTCTGCTAACTTCATCTCCGTCAAGGGCCCTGAGTTGTTGAGTATGTGGTACGGTGAATCTGAGTCTAACATTCGTGACATCTTCGACAAAGCTAGAGCTGCTGCTCCAACGGTTGTCTTCTTGGATGAATTGGACTCTATTGCTAAGGCCAGAGGTGGATCCAACGGAGGAGACGCTGGTGGTGCTTCCGACAGGGTTGTCAACCAGTTGTTGACCGAAATGGATGGTATGAATGCTAAGAAGAATGTCTTTGTTATTGGTGCCACCAACAGACCTGATCAGATTGACCCTGCCTTGTTGAGACCAGGTAGATTGGATCAATTGATCTACGTTCCATTGCCAGATGAAGTCGCTAGATTGTCCATCTTGCAGGCACAATTGAGAAACACTCCATTGGAGCCAGGTATGGACTTGCAAGAAATTGCCAAGATCACTCACGGTTTCTCTGGTGCCGATTTGTTGTACATCGTTCAAAGAGCTGCTAAGTTTGCTATCAAAGATTCTATCGAGGCCCAGATTAAGATCTCTAAGGCTGCTGCTGAAGCTGCCGAGGCCGTCAAGCAAGAGCAATCTGATGACATCGAAATGACCGATAAGTCCAAGGCTGATGAGGAGACTGAAGAGGAGGACCCAGTTCCTTTCATCTCAAGAGCTCACTTCGAAGAGGCCATGAAGACGGCCAAGCGCTCTGTCTCCGATGCTGACTTGCGTCGTTACGAGTCTTACGCACAGCAATTGCAAGCATCCAGAGGCCAGTTCACCAACTTCAGATTCTCCGAAGGTAGTGAAGCTGAGAGCAATTCTAATGCTGCTGCTTTTGCCAATGAGGCTGAAGAAGATGACTTGTACAGTTAGAAGATATTATGGTGAACGAAGAAAAAAGATGGTTGAAAGAGCTTTTAACCTGTGCTTTCGGTGTATAAAATAAACAAAGAAATGAATCCTTTCGGTGTTTCGAGTAAAAAAAAAAAAGTATATCGTAATTTTAGGAGACAGGCTTAAAACGGGTGTTTATTGATTCTATTTCGTTACCATCTCTTATCACACACTCACACGTGGTAATATTCTTCGGAATAACAACTTCAATGAATTCAAAAAAAGAAAGCGAATGTGTTTTATTGATTCAGTAGTTGTATAGCGTTACACACGCTTTTCCTGCAAAGATTTTGAATTTTGAATGAAACATGCCACATGTACCACACCGTGTATGTCGACAAAAACACAGCACTAGGAAGACTTTAAGAGCAGCACAATTTCCAAAATTAGTAAGGTCAACGATGCAAAGAAATTGAGAACAATACTCCAATGGCGAAATAAAACTTTAGCTCTTTTGATGAAAGTTAAGCCCTCATACAAGATGCAATTTTTCAACTCGAGGCTTTCTTTTGTCAATTTAGAATTTGCTTCTGACCACAAAAGAACAGCTGTACAGAAAGCTTCCATCACGGGAGGTATTGTGATACTGGGTATAGCTGAATGGGAAATCTGATTCTGATAACATTGAATTTGCTTTTGCAAAACTCACGATCTTTGGTGTCATTTGATTCACAAATTCATTCTTTATAGCTTCGGGATCTGCATCCATGTTCAAGCTAATCTTTTGGGACTGCAAGAAATTTTGGTCGGGAATCTGTTGTTTTCTTAATAATTTAGCAACCTTCTGTGAGATATTCTTTTCGGCAGATACACATTATCTTCTTCTAACTGATGAAGCCTCTTGGGGTAATCTTTGAAGTTAATAATCGATGGAAAGAGCTCAGAAAGGTTTTGATTCATTTGTTCCGCCACAGAAGCAAACCGAAAAGAAGCCATAATTAATTTGACTACCCCGAGCTCCCTTTCAGAAATCATAATTAAGCTTTCTTGTGAAATCAAAAAAAAAAAAAAAAAAAAAAAATCAATTCAATAATGTTATTTCATTGCCAAACTTCCGAACACAGAGAATGGCTGCAAAAAGTGACTACTTCTTTGAATTGGTAACCCTTTGATGAACTTTCTTTAGTTGCAAAATCAAAGTCTACTTTCTTGCTCTCCAAAATAGAAAGAAATTTGTGACTCTAGAAAGAAAGAAAGAAAAAAAAAAAAAAAAAAAAAAAAAAAAAAAAAAAAAAAAAAAAAAAAAAAAAAAAAAAAAAAAAAAAAAAAAAAAAAAAAAAAAAAAAAAAAAAAAAAGAAAAAAACACTAGAAGCGGCAATAAGTTTTGTTCTCTAAATTAAATGGTAAAGCCGCGGTGCATCTACTGAGGTTTCCAGCACCGAGATTGTTTTAGAATCTTACTAATAAAAGGTAAAAAAATACCTTTCTCAAAGGTAAATAGGACAGGAAAACATTTATCCTTGCAAAATCCTGCAATTTTCACCTTCTCACCTTTGGCACATAAATTTAGAAATCTTTATATCCACAGGGGCAAATATATCCGAACACAGAATACGAGATAAAGAGATAGCTCATTTTCCATCTCTGGGTTTTTTAAAAAAAGGCATTTGGGGTTAACTTGCAATAAATGTTTTTAGAGAGTTTTTGTTTTGTTTCCTTTCTTATTTTTATATTTCAAATGTGAGTAAGTAACTGGGATCAAATTTCCCAAAGCCACATGAATCCGTCGGACAACAAAAAAAGAGAAAGATGTTACGGAAAATAGCAAAACGCTAACCATGCGTCAAAAACAAAATACTTACATATATATATAAAAAAAATATTTAGCCTTTCCGGTTACCTTTAGGCACTCTAGCCACATAATAACACGTGATGGTAGCAACAATATTGATGAAAATAAAGGCAATGAAAATGCCAAGGTCTCTCCATCTAGTAGCGAAGTTTGAACTAACGGCTTCTAAGAAAGTATTGGTGGAAGATATTGTACAAAATTTACAGACACCCTCCACCAGCTCAGAAATCAAGTATCCTCCCTTTGAACCAATGTAGTCGTTCATGTATTGGGAGCATGTTTGTCCGGCAGGCGCAATGATATCCAACAATTCAGACTCGGAACATTCTACCGAAGAATTGGCCAATCCCACAGATAAAACCACGGACACCAAGTAGGTGAAAGGATTGCATCTGTACATAAACAACCAGAACTTGGGCATGCTGCTTTTGGAGAGAATAACGCCGCAGAAAGTCAAACACATGGTGAAAAGCAAGTTGGCCAAGTTGGCAGCATTATGAGCCAACTCCATAAACGAAATACAGAACTGGCCCATGGTCGAAGTGTAAACAAAAAAGAGTACAAGAGCAAACCACATTGTGGCACCTCTGGAATCCACAGCATCTGTTTGTGAAGCATTTCTGTAGAGGCCTAGAGGGTAGTACCAACAAAGATAGCCAATCGTACCACACAAGATATTCCAAGGAATTTCAGCAGTGATTTGGGCAGTAATAAAAGCAAACCATGAAAAGGTTTTTGAGGGCCGTTCCCTCACCTCGTACAACGATCTCTGGGCCACAAAGTTGGGTAAATATTGCTCGATCAAGGTCTCGAAAATAAGCAAGTACATGAAGATGGAGAACATCTGGTTTTGCAACCCCTGTTGCGAGTTGCTGGCTTTGAAGAACACAAACCCATTGAAAAGCGAAGAAATAATGGTCAAGACGATCTTGTTATAAGTGTAGGTGGGGCTCCTCCAGTTCTGTTCAAGCACTCTTCTGGTCACCAACAAGTATTGTGTCCAGAATCCACTTGCATAAGGCTTCAAGCTATCCACGTCCTTTTGTTCGGGGATTTGCGAAAGTTCACGTTCCATCAATGCCAATTCCAGCAAAACCTCCTGGTATTCTCTTGAATTCTTCCACACTTCATGGTAATCCTGGTTAGCACGGGACCCAGGGGCTGCTCCAATCACTTCCAACATCCACTCAGCAGGATTGGCATCGGGAGGGCATTTAGGGGCACCGTACAGCTCGAAATAATCAATCAACACCTTGGAGTTTTCGCCCAAGTCTCCGAAATAGATTGTTTGGCCTCCTCTCTGTAAAAATAACAAGCGGTCAAACTCCTTCATCAACATGGCCGAAGGCTGGTGAATCGTGCATAAAATGGCCTGTCCATGGTTAGCTAATTTGCGGATCAACTTACAAATAGACCATGCGGTTTGCGAATCCAATCCTGAAGTAGGCTCGTCAAGAAACACCAATAATTTTGGTTTGGCAACAAGCTCCACACCAATTGTCAATCTCTTACGTTGCTCAACATTCAAACCTTCGCCAGAAACACCCACCACAGCATCACTATATGCCCGCATTTCCAAAAGGTCAAGCACGTACTCCACATATTCGTCTTTTTCTGCTTTGCTTACCAGTTCTGGTTGTCTAAGATAAGCAGAAAACTGTAAAGCTTCACGGACAGTGGAAGTTTCCAAATGCAAGTCTTGTTGTTGTACATAGCCAATAGATCTTTGGAAAGAAGAGTCCAAAGGCCGACCATTCACCATTCTTTCGCCAGCTGTGATCTTTCCGCTGGTTAATCTGTCCGATAAAGCATTCAAGAGTGTAGTTTTACCTGCTCCCGATGCTCCCATCAAAGCAGTGACCTGACCTGGCTTGACCCAACCACTAATATCATTCAAAATCACTCTATCTTCGCCCTTAATGTTCACTTGGTATTTCAAATTCTTCCAGTGGAAAATATTGCGGTTTTTATCATTGGGACCTGCATCGGCACTTGTCTCCGTATCAACATCCTCATCAACCTTGACTTTCTCACCTTCACCAGCCTCAATATCGCAATTCTGATTCTTTTGCTTTTTGAAGCTGGACTTTTGGAAAATTAATATCTCTCCCTTTTGCATAGCACCCTTGTTATACTCAACAGCAACAACATAAGTGATGAAAAACACCACAGCAAACGCAATCACAATACCAAAGTTTCTCCATTTTCTATTATTTTGAAACAGGAAAGCGGCCTGAATATAAGCATCACCATTCACATAGGAGAAACCGGGCCTACTGCCTTTTTCGGAACAAATCTGGTTTATTGTTCCATCAAATTGAGAGTATCCCGAGCCAGAAGGAACAAGCGAAGCACAGGCAAAGTTTCGGGAATGGAATTCGTTTGCAACCAATCCTTCAAAAACATAAGCAATCGGGTCAAGGTAGTACATCCACCTGCACCAACCAAGAATTTGTTGTGGAGGGATAACAAAGCCAGTGAAGATTGATAAAGCCAATAATAACACAGCAGCAGGTGTCATGGCCATTGCAAGGGTTTCGGTTAATGCACCAATAGTCCTGAAAAGATGAGACATGGCCAATGTTCCAAGGAAATTCATCAACAAGTAGTAGAAGAAATGGCCTGCACTGCGTCTCAAGTTGACCATGAAGTACAAACAAATGTTGAAGAAAAGACAGGTTCCAATCTTCAGAGGAAGCTCAGTAATGATTGAAGCACAGGCATCTGCAGCAGGGTGATAAAAGGCAAACTTCTTATGCTTTTCAACAATAGGCCGAGCCTCGTAAAGCGAAAGAATCTCCAATAACGAGGAGAAGGAGTTGAACAAAACAGCGAAAAACAAAACGGCGCCACGGGCGAAAAACTCATTGGTGGTTGTTTTCAAGCTGATAAACAAGGAACCTATAATAATGGCTATAATAGTGTTACCAATCACAGTGAAAAGTGTAACCGATGGGTCTCCTTTAATTCTCAAAATGTTCCGCTGCATGAGATATTTCACCTGCATTGCAAAGGACACAGTGAATGAAGATTTGGACCGAGAAGACTTGGCTTGCTTAGCATTAAAGTGCAGCGAAAACTCCTCCCTTTTAGATTCAATCACTGCGCTGTCTAACTTTCCATTGATTTCCAGTAAAAGCTCTGCTCTTTCCGGAGACTGGTTCCAGCGCTCATTAAATTCTTTAGGAGATCTAGGAACCCTAAGCTCAAAACCAGGTTGAGCCTCACGTTCTAAAGGATTGGTCAAAGAAGTGAGGAAATCAGCAGTGGTTTGGCGTGCGGGGCAGTGGAATCCCATTCTAACAAAGTAGTCCTTGGCCTTTTGAGCACTTCCATAATAAATCTGGTAGCCCTCATAAAGCAACACCACATCGTCAAACAAATCATAAGCATCCTGAGAACATTGATAGATGGCCACCAAAGAAGTAGACTTCGAAACCAGGGCTGATGTTTTCAACGCTCTCACAAACTCCAAAGCGGTGGCAGAATCTAAGCCACGGGTGGAGTTATCCCAAAATTGCACCCGGGCCTGTGCCAAGTAAACTTCGGCAATAGAAACTCTTTTTCTTTCACCACCGGAAACACCACGAATATAGTCATTACCAACCTTGGAGTTTCTTGTGTGCAGCAATCCAAAAGTAGCCATGGCCACGTCTGCCATATGCTTTGCATACACTTCTCTAGAAACACCCAAGGGCCTGTTCTGTGGGGTTCTCATTTTGGCAGCAAATTCCAATGTATCTCCAACAGTCATGTGTGGGAAATGATTTTCGGTCTCGGCACAGTAAACCACCTCGCCTCTAAAGTTACTGTCGACTTCTTTTGGGGTTAAGCCATCGTATGATATCACCGAGTTTTGGTCCACATTAAACCCGTGGGTCTGTGCTGCCACTGTCTTGAGAAAAGTGGTACATCCAGCTCCTGGGCGTCCTAAAACAACGGTGACTCTTCCAGAACGTATAATTCCATCCATCGGCTTTAAGATATCCACCTGAGAGTTAGCGTCTTTGGCACGTGTTAACAGTGTTAATGCCTTAGACCCCACTTTAAAAAGCAAGTTGCCAAAATTCGACTGGTAGTCGGCACCTGAACTCTGGCCATAAGTCCGCAAGTCCTTATATACTAAACCAAGCGACGAAGGTTTGTAGTAATCAGTGTCACTATATGCTAATTTCTGCAAGTTCTGGATCCAGAAAGCCGAGTCAAAGGCAGAGGAGTTCGGGTCCAATCTTTCATCCAATTTTTCTGCAAAAGGGCTAGTTCCAAACGCTTCGGAAACGTTGCTCGTAGTTTTATCCAAGTAAATTCCTTCTTGAGCTCCATGGTCAGCGCCTCTGCTAATAGTGCGAGCCAAGTTTCGAATTTCTTCTTGAGCATGGGCATCAAGGCCCCCATAATCAACGTCAGAATTTCCTTCCTTGAACTCGTCGATAGTCGAGTCACTAGAAGTATGAGTAATTGCAGCAGTTGTATTCGCGAAAGACATTGTAAGAGTAACAGTATCGAGTTGTTCTGCTTCTAACTTTGTAGTAGCAGGAGAGTGTAGGATTGGGTTTTAATATAGAATATTTGAAAAGTGGAAGATTCTCTGGGGGAAAGCACAATTTATATAGATTCCTTTTTTTTTTCATTTTTTTTTTTCATTGCTCTAGCTCATTGCCTGGTGAGTGTGGCTCATAGTGTAATTAGGACGATGAACTCCGAAATTGCCATGCGGCTGCAACGGAATTTTGAGCTCTCTCGTAAAACAGAAAACCTCGCACCAATTGACGCAACTTGAAACTGGCTCTATTTTAGTGATTTTTTGTTGTTTTTTTTTTTATTATTATTTACTGGTCCTTCTGACTTTATCCCCAACATCGGATATCCGCTTATTTTTACTCTTTCTGATTATTTCAAAGATTTGGAATTTTTTGTAAATCCTCATATTTTTAAAGCAGCCGTGGCAACGGGATTCTAGCGCAGGTACGTCACTAAGCAATCTCTAAACTCTCAACCGCACTGCGCCACGCCTCGCAAAGAAAAAAAAAAATTGCACCAAAAAACTGGTAATTTTCTTACTGATATGCACTCCAGCCAAGATTTTCTTGTGCGAGCCGAATCCACCTGCCTCTTGCGGAATAGTTTGCTCATGACTCACCGTCTGGACCTTCCTATTTGAGTAACCCCAGATCCAGAATTCTTTTTATTACTAAATACACACCCGAGTCAACGGCCAAAGCTCTGTCGGATATACTGGACTGTTTCCTGATGAAAACACCATTTTGAGCAAGAATTTCGAAAAAAATTGCGAATTATATGTTCACGAAAAGGTTTAAACGGCAATTCGGAAGAAGCCATCAGTAACTAAGTCAAATTTGATACCCTTTTTAATCGACATCACGTGGGAACATAAGACAGGATTTCTCAATAATGTACACACTTATTATTATAATTATATCTGTAAGTCTGTACTATTTGAAAACCTCATAGACTTGGACCAATCTGAGATCAGATTGAACCAATACAAATTACAGGGTAGAAAAAAGTAGAAGAACTAAACATTTGATAGATATGGCTACAAATGAGTAAGACGAAACTTGATACCCCTTGCTAGAACAAGTTTAAGGTAACGATACTTTACCTATGGGCGACGGATAAGTGCCATGACACTGACACTGGGGTGAACTGTAGCTGGAGGAAAAGTAATAAGTACTTTGATTTTTCGTCGTACGCTGGTTCTGGTAAAAGGGCATGAGCCTGTGCAGGCCTCGAAAAGTTTTTCCTCGAGACGGGTTTTCTGGGCAGAGCTTCTCGGAAACAGTAGCGAGATTTTCGTTCTGGGGCTTCTTCTTCCACTTGTTAAGGAATCAGCCACAGGCGGCGATATAATTTTGCGTTGAAGAAATGAAAGTACGAAGGATTCTGAGCATAGTGATTTACAAGTGCACGAGCAATAGGTGGGTGTCATAACTCTCCCTCAGAAGTAAGCATATGAAAAATTTTAGGGAAATTATACATGAGTAGCATTAAGTGCTTCAAAACCCTTGAAAACTTCGCATGTTTGGTCATAAGTGGTGACCTTCTCAATGTTGGTGATGAATTCCGCTAATTCTTTCGCAGCCGTCGGAAATCCTGACAGTGTGCTCCCCTCAAGAAACCATCGAAAAAGTCGAACGCATGGATGAAATTTTCCAACTGGGGCTTTCAATTTAAAACCTTGGCTCTATCTTTCCAATATTTAATATTTAGTGCTTTAAGCAATGCCCTGTGAAGCTCAGCCCAATCTTAAAACTAGGGTCCAGCGCACGTGAAGAGTTAAAAAAGAAGCTAGCCCCATTCAGGTCAGAAAATCAAGGCCCTGAAGGTTATACAATTTGATGCCTTTACGCAAACATGGCACAAAGGATCTTGGAGGCCCAAACCTTTGAAACAATATAAATTGGAGAAATCTGAGTTAGCGAGCTTGTTAAGCACGACTGGAGTTGTTGTTAAAGGTATGCTGAAATTCAAAAGAAATAGCCAAAGCGAACGGCTTGTCAACTTAAATCTTCGACTAACTCATTACTTAGTTATTTAAAACTCTAATGTGCCATAAATTGGGTGCCAATAAAGTAAAACAAAACCGATGTCTAAATTGACATTTCTAACAAAAGCTCAATATTTAAACAGATACAAAACCAACTATAATAGCCCAAAGCTTCAAGATATTCATTATGTTAGCTCCATTCCCGCCAAAACATTATTTCTTGTTTGGAAAATGTTAAAAAAATGTTTCAAGCTATGAGTCACCTGGCAAATGGGGGTCTCATTTGCTTCGGCACTTTCCATAACGATTTCGATGAGCTTCTTTAGTTGATATTGCAAGTCTGCCCAAGTAAGTACCAAGAAATCACCACTTTCCACGGACCACACCACTTCTAACTCCTCAAATTGGAACCCATGAACTCGAGTTAATTTCGACATCAATCCATCAGGGTCATTATTCATTTCATGATCATCTTGAAAGATTTTTGTCTCGTTAATAAGTCGACCCAGGCGAAATAGTCCTGCCCATAGCTTACCTGTATTGACAATTTCCAATTTTTCCTCATCCCTAGTTATATATAAAGCTGCTGCTTTTGATTCCCAGTGTATTTCCCCATCTATTAACAGAAGAAGCGTTTTTTGTAACAACTTTGCAGCCGGTTGAAATTCAGAATTTTTATTCACTAGTTCAGTTTCTCTTATCATCGCCTGAGCAAGTTCTTTTCCGGAGGAGTCCTCAGGAACAACTAGAGCCATCGTCCATTTTTTGTCATCGGCTTTGAAAAAATAATATTCGTTTGACAAAATCTCCACACACGGATAGTTCTGCTCTATATAATCTGTATAATCAATTGCTTCTGGAGTTAGCTTCCTGATATCGTTTGAATTGTCAAACAAAAGTCGGATCGAGGTTTTTAGATCTGGGTCGATAATACCTAAAACCATTTTTAGGATTATCAAATTATAAAGGAGCTTCATCACCGGCAATATTTTTCAATAATTTGGATGGAAAATAGAGTAACGGTACGTCGGATAATTTTCTAGTTTTTGTTTTATTGATAAATGGGCTCGATTGGAAATCTTTCTTTCTGGTAATTAATCTCACGTGAATTTTTGAAGTTTGATCATAATTTCATGACCTTCCACAAATTTTAAGTCCAAGCTCAAGGAGTGTTTCACAATTTTTTTATTTCAACACTCACAAATGACCCTTCTAGGGAAAGTAGTGACCATTTATTTAATGAAGATGCTTTCGACGTAATATCTCAAGCCACGTAAATGGAGTAAATTTTCTGAGCGGGGGCCAAGAAACAGGCCAGGATATCTGACCACTTTTGATCAAATTTCTTTTAGCACTTAAATCACTTACCGCAATTCGTATATATGTACTGTAATACTTAGTAAATTTTAGTTGGTAATTTCATTGTGTTCTCAAACAGAAGCGATTTTATGCGGCAACAATCTGGACTCGAACAGCCAGCAACAAAACCATGTCAAATTTGTTGAATTAGGACCCTTTTCTTTTCTGATAGATTTTGGGTTCAGTTTACACTGAATTCTCCTATTCAAACCCAGTTTTGTATTGGAAAAATTTCAGATTCATTTCTTTTTCCACTCTTATCATAGACTTCATCACGCAATTTAAAATGTTGGGTATTATTTTGGCCATAGTTAGCTAAAAGAAATTTTTCAAAGTTGGGTTCTCCGCTTTTATTTATTGTGCGCAGGCTCCATTATTTCTTTTCTTTTTTGTATTGTCTTTTCGTCACTTTACCTCTGTCCCTTGAAGTAGGTAATACTAGAGGTTGCTATACTTCAAAGATATTTTTTTTCGGCGTCTGATTTCATAACTTAGCTCTAAATCGAAGCAATTTACGGATGAAGCCTTCAAACTTTTTCAGCTGACCCCAAGAGCTTAATGCCAAAGTTGAAATCGGCATGGTATCAGTTTCAATAAGCCCATATTTGAAGTATTTAATCTCGAAGGCCTAGATTTGGCCTCGGGGGAGGCCGAACTCAAGGAAGTTTGATTCTCAAATCATTTTTTTCTCAAAACAACATTTCTAATTTCATGTGGTGAAAAAGTGTACACAGGTGGGCACACCATTTGATCAAGTTTCAACTCTTTTTTGGATTTGTTGATGTGTAATAGACTTTCACAAAAGACTCGCTTTCACACAACGCTAATTATTTCCATTTCTACAAGCATTTATTTATACTAATAAATTAATTACTGTATTCTCAATGTTATATGACCTTTTTTCCTAGTTTATGGTTTCAAACACAATTGAAACTTTCCGGGGATGATCGCAGAAATTTTTAAAGTCAATCAGATGATCACCACAGAGGTAAAACTCTTGACTTCCATGATACGATAGCCTTTTCTGATTTTTGTTACCAGCAATAGGTGAAAGGAAGAACCCTTTGTGAGATTTTTCTTCCATGACAAGTTGGCCCAAACCATTAATATTTATATGAAGGTCAGTTTTGAACTTTTTCAAAGTTCCCTTCGGGTCATAGCTGAATAAGGTCATTTTATTGCTCACAAAAATGTAGTCATTGACAATGAGCAAATATCTTCCGTGAGAAGGCTCTTCAAAACCATCTATGTACATGATTCCGTTTTGCAAGCAGCTGTTTGTAGCTATAACCAACGTAAAAATATTTATGAACATCAACACTCGCATGCTATTTTTCTATCGATTGCTAAAAGGTTTCGTTAAAGCGTGTAATCTGGGAGACGTTCTCCACTCTTGAGAAAAACCGGGATCTAAGGCCAAAATGACAGACTGCCTGGTTTTATATTTCGAGCTCAAAGTATTTCAAGCTGCTGTCGCTTGCAATTCTATGATTTGGCTATTTCATAACTGACTCCATGAAATCTGCAATTCAAAATACCCTCTTGGTTGCTTTCCCAAATGAAACACATTCACCAAAGTCAAGAAATAACCTCCAAAAAGAAACAAGCGCGGCAAGTAAACACCGCAATTCAATCTCCTGAATTTCAGGCGGGCAAATAAGGTTTATGATTGCTTTCATTCTCGTTCGCACATTGCAGCTTGGTAAATGAAATAACATTAGAATTGGAAATTAGTCCGGCCCGATTTATAGGCAAAAAAAATTTTACTGCGAAAGCTGTTCAAAAACAATCAAATTAATTGAATCAAAGATCTGAAAGTCTAGAACTGGATTTACCTACTCTGTTGCTGAATGCGATTCAGTAAAGAGGTTAAATTAGCGAGTTAATCTGTTTGAATTACTCTCCTGGCTTGATTCTTTCAAACTCTTCTAAAGACTCCACTAAATCCCCGCTGAATTCTACAGTTAATAACATGACCAAATTGAAGCCCACTTTTTGTCTAAATGCATATACACTATGAACTAAAGTTACAGTCTGTAGCCAATGTGATTTTCAAAGAATTCTCATCTCAAAAGCTTATCTCAAAA